>JBBPDC010085083.1:0-10185 GCA_037974485.1 Hemigrammopetersius urotaenia
GAGCTGGACAAAGTGGCCGAGGAGAGGGAAGTCTGGGTTTCCCTGCTTAGGCTGTTGCCCCCGCGACCCGATTCCGGGTTAAGCGGGAGACAATGGATGGATGGATGGATGGATTTTTCAATGCTAAAAGTAATCATAATGAAAAATAGATGATAGTCATCCAAATGAAATTATCTACAAAATAGTGTTTGATTCAAATGTATAATCTACTTTATGCAGTTTGGGCTGGATGAAGTGTGTAAAAAAAACTCAGCAATATAGATAATAACAGTGTTGGCTTTGCAAGCATTGCAATTAACTTCAAAATGATAAGAATCATTTCAGGGGACACCAGTGGTTATGGGTGCCAGTCTTATCAGAAATTGTTTAGAGACATGCCAGAACCACTTGTTTGCTTTTATTCCAGCAATACAGCCTGGCTTTGACTATTTCATGAGCTTCAAAAGAAACACATTTTGGAAGTTTTACAGTGAAACTCAGCATACAGAATGTAAATCAAATATAAACTAATTAATTGCATAAATAAGTCATTACATTTGAATATTATAGACAAACATAACAACTCTCAGGTTCTTCAGGTTAACCATATTGTGTTGAACTTTCTCTGTCAGAGACATGGTTTATGAAGAATTTCAATGAAAGTGGTGCCTTATAATGCATATCGACTTTGTGTAGAAACCTGATGGTCCGCTACTAGGAAAAAATGTGTGTGTGTGTGTGTGTGTGTGTGTGTGTGTGTGTTTGTATGTGTGTGTGTGTGTGTGTGTGTGTGTGTGTGTGTGTGTGTGTGTGTCACTTATGATTGTGCATACCAGTGTAATGGATCTGTCTCCTGTCTGCCTGGCTCATCTTATTAATGTATTCATTCTCTGTTCTCTGCAGGTGGAGCTTGATAGACAATGAGGCGAGCTGAAAGCATGAGAAAGAGAGAGAGAGATAGATTTGGAGGAGAAAAGTAGAGGGTCGAGAAAGAGAAAACCTAGGCTATTCTGCCCTATATTACCAGCCTCTGCAGCAAAGAATGGTGACTGCTGATGTACGTTTGAGCATGTGTGTGTGTGTGTGTCTGTGTCTGTGTCTCTGTGTGTGCATTCAGTGCATCCCAATGTTGGATGATTATTTCACTCAAAAACCTAAAATAACCATAAGATACTGAAGTTTAAGTCAGGTTTACGTACTAACAAAGCATCTGAGAGAAAAACTAAACTACTGTAGTACAACACAGTGCTGTTCGTTTAACTGGACCCACTGTTGTTTTGGCTCTAAGCTCTCTGCTGTACTTTCTCCTGGCTGGTTTTTCTGGGTCCTTGTAACTGATCCAGAGGCCAGCAGCATGATCTTTAATTATCCTAAATTCATCCATGTCATAAAATAAATATAAAATCTGAATGAACTCATCAGAAACACAGCCAAAACTGTGTCAGCTGCTGAGAACATTGTTAAGAAGGAAGAACACACTGGTGAGCTTCGCATTAGCAAACTTGCAGACCATGGACCACAGCAGTGGGAGACTGACGAATACTTTCAGAAACAAAAACTGTTAACCAGATCAAGAGCTCTATGCAGGGTGTAGCCACAGACGTTTTAAGAAGAGGAATACACAAGCTTGACTTCAAAAGGTTTTTTGTGAAACATTATTAGGTCTCAGGAACAAAATGCCAGATCACAGTTAATAAAAACATAAAAAATGTTTGGATAATATAAAGAATAATTTGTAAAACAGTAAAGGAAAGAGGAAAGTATGAAAATAAAATAAGAGACAGGATCCAAATCCACATTATTTTATGTAGTGCCAGTAGAACCTCATTATGTTTTTATTTGTAACATGACAGACGGCAGGAAGGTAAAGGCTGAAGGGAATAGAAGCATAATGAAGGTAGTTTAGGTTTCAGATGTATTAAGTTACTCTACCCCTATCTGCCCAGCTATGAACACGTGGCAGGAGCTGCTGAGTACTAATATTGCCATGGGGGGGGGATAAATGAAACTGGATTCAGATTTAGCAATGGTCCTCACGTATATGTATGCAAATTTGTATGAAGAAATGCATTGTTAGAAGAAATCAAGTAGATAAAATTAGCCTTCAGAGAGCCAGGAAAAACAATGCTTTGGTGGAACCACATTTTTTGGCAGCTGTAACACCAGTCTGTGCAGGTAATGGTAATGAGGCATGACAGTGAAGATAAGGCCAACAAACTCTAAATTATCCCAAGGTATAGGAGACTTAGTGATCGTGGGCTAGAATGAGAGGTAGACCCAAAAAGTAAAAAAAATAGTTAAATGTTGATGCAGATCAGACTCATCCTCTGGAGTTTGAGTATAGACATAGCACTTTTTAATGTCCTATACTGATACCAATATTGTAAATAACGATACAGATCCGATACTCGCTGAGTCTTTTTTAAACAGAAAGCAAAAAATAATGCTCTCAAATGTCCGGATACATTTTGTATACCTTCACACAAATACAAAAATCATAACTGTGATATAATAAGGGAGAAACATTACACAAAGAACAGTAAGATGCCCCTATGGTGTGTTAAGCTGTGTTTGTAAAAACAGCTTAACAAATGAAGCTGTCATTTTTCATCATTTAGTGCAATTTTCACACATTTAGAGCTAAATGTGTTAAAAAGAAAAACGTGTTGCGTTCTAAATCTAAATGCTGCACTTTTACAAATGGCGACTCTAAACGTGGGATTTTAATGTAGCACATTTACAAACAACGAGATATGCTTATTGACCATTCCCTGTGATTACAGTTGGCTGTTACTTAGCAAGGGGGCTGGACATATGTAAATATTAAATATGAAAAATATATCTCACACTCTAAATGAGAAACATCACAGTTAGATAGGGCTCTGTTAGACCTTTCCAATGAGTCCTCGTTCGCCATAATAGAGTTATACCGTTCACGTTGGACAAAAGTGATGGGACACCCAGGTGAGGTGAACGACATAACTCCGGATCTCCCAGGACTATTATGGCAAATGAGGGGTCTTTGGAAAAGTCTCATAAGGCCATATCTAACTGTGAAGAAAAGCTGCATAATCTGCTGGGATATATAGTATTGGGACACCTGGGTGAGGCTTCTTTGAGTCTGAAGTAACTGATGGAATGTTGGCAAGTCTCACACACAACAGAAACTCTTATCACGTGATGCATCTTCATGCACGTTGCAAATCATGTTATGCGTGTTTTCATTATTTTCCGTAATTTTTAAAAGATCGGATTTCCTTGCAGATTTCTGATCCAGTAATTTAGGTCAGGATCGGACTGATATCAATACAAAATAACGAATCAGTGCATCTCTAGTTGAGTACCTTGTCTAGTGCTTCTTTAATGGCTTACATCTCCTCAAACTCTCAACAGGCATTTCACCTTGATGCAAGACAATGACCTGAAGCAATTATGGATTTATTCAAAGCCAAAAAGTGTAATGTTCTCAAGTGCAAAATGCAACCCGACTCCCGCTGTGTGCTTTTCATTCTCTAAGGACAAGACTGGAGGCAAAATATCCTAAAACAAGAAGAGTCTTAAAAGGTCATTACAATGGCTTGTGCATTTCAGGCAGTTCATCTGTTGCACAGAATCTATGAACATGAATCCTTTGCTCAAGAATGTGTTCATTTTTGGTCCCTTGGGGCACTGTGTGTGAAATAGCTATATATCCACATAAAGAAGCTCAGAAAACAACTCACCATGGTTTGAGCAAAGGGTGTAGAGCACCATGGTTTGAACAAGTGTATGATAATTGATGGGATTTAAGCTTCCTTTATTTTGTTAGCTATATCAGTATAATAATGTAGGATGCACAAGATAATGAATTATACCGCATCTTACATTACAGTAGTTATGTGCACAGAAGACACATGCATACTTATTGAAAATATGTCAATAATAAAGTTATATCCGCCTGATATCTGCTCTTGTAAAAAAGAAAAATGAAAAACAAAGTGCTAATAACTGGAAGTATGACCACCCTTGTTTCATATTTAAAGAAAAAACATATCACAAGTGAATTAGCACCAAAATCACGCCACAATTTCTCAGAATAGCCACTTGCTTAAGTCAGCCTTATTGTCAATAATACTTTTAACACGATACATTAACACGATATATGGAACATTTAGAAACGTAATGTATCTGAGTATATTATACTGCCTGTTAAAAACAGTAAAAAGTTTATATTCTGTGTTCTATAACTGGGGTTACAATCCACTTACAATTCACATGACTGAACTCATGCCTTTCCCATGAGAAGATTTAACAAATCCAATCACTTTTTTCTGACTACTTAATGAGATGGCTAATGTTGAGTGCTGTAATGCCAGGCTGAAAAGAATCAAGTTGGAAAACAGAGGTTTTGCTATATTTAGTCTCCAAGTTATGGTGTAATTTGTTTGGCTTCAAAGCTTCATTTGACAAGGCCTCTGAGCACATAACAGTTAGTTGCTCATTTGCAGTCCTCACACACATGAAGCCTAGCACTAGGTGCTCACTGCTGTTCCTTCTTCTAAGATAGCTTCACTTGTGGTTGCCTCACTTGTACATGGCCGACATTTGCACTTGCAATTTTGATATAAGAAACTGCTTACATGTGGTTAAAAAAATGACATTTAAAAATGTCACTGTGGTGCACTGGAGGAGTCCTGACCCACACTCTCAAAGCTGTATAGAATGGTTCGTGACAGAAGCGGAATAGACCAGTTCTGTGGTTATCCTAAAGTTAGGGTATTATTTTGCCATTTTTAAGGTTATTATGCTTCTTATCTGCAGTCATCTTGCAGCCATTTGAATAATGTAAATTCAAATCATCGTCCACAGCCTCAGACCTGTGTCTCTATCTATTGTGTAATGAATGTTTTTGTGTACGCAGGTTTTTGTGTGATGATGGTGCTGTGCATAAAAAGGCTTATTTTTATCTAAAGCACGACCTCTTCATCGCTGGTCAAAGCTATTATTTTCTCTCTTCCGCTATTCATAAGACAATGAAGAGGCCCTCAGCCTTTTAATAATCCCTGACTTCTCTTGTTGTCTGTGTAAAAAGTATTTTGAGTGTGTGTGCAAGTGTGTATGTGTGTCCCTCTGCAGAATAGGATTAGTGCTTATTAGGTACAGCCTAGGTTTAATGAGGTTCATTTTTTACAACATGAAGGACAGTATAATAGACAGTGAAGAGCCCAATCCATCTCTCTCTCTCTCCACCCCCATGTCATTTGTTTCTCCTTACTACATTTAGTCGACTAATTAATATAAAAGACTGCTCTGAGACCAGAGGGCCATATTATACCGGTCACTGACTAGCATATCAGTGTGATCCAGTGAGCTGACCTGAGATCAGAGCATGCAGAGGCAAATGCAAGTGCATGAACTTGGACATGGGTACCTGTATGCAGTCTGCATTCGGTGTGTATACGTACCACATTCATAATCACTCATCGCATTCTCTAAGCACCCCCTACATGCAAATTTCTGCACGAGTCCCAAAGCGAATTCGGCACCAGGCCATACATATGCATAGTCGGTTGTAATGATGTTACCATGTATATTAGCAATTATTTAAATGTGCTTTTTTCACGTTTTCTAGGTTTGGATCATAAATTCAGGCAATTAGTTGTTGTTTTTCTTCGCTGTAGCATATCAGCTCAGTGAGGCGCAAGTGTGGGGGGGGGGCACAAACAGAGAGAAGAGAGACATACAAGGAGAGATGCAGAGAAAACAAGTGAGCAAGGGGAAAAGGAACAAATAGAAAGTCAAAGGAAGGAGAAAAAGAAATACAAAAAGACAGAGAGTGACAGAGAGAGCTGAGCTGGGGAAAGAAAGAGAAACTAATACATAGAGAAATAATACATAGACTGAAAGAGAAATAAAAAATGAAAACTGACAGAGAGAAAGAAAAGAGAGAGAAACAAAAGAGAGAAAGACAAAGAGAGACAAAGATAGCAACATAAAGAGAGAAACTGACAAATATATATAGAGAGACAAAAACAGTATGCGAGAGAGAGGGGAGAAATGGAAAGACAGAAATAAAAAGAGAGGAAATGGAGAAACAGAAAGAGAGAAAAAGGAGAGAGAAAAATGAGAGGGAAAGCAGGGAAAAGAGAGGTTGGAGAGGCTGAAAGATAGACAGTGAGAGAGAGATGGAAAAAGAGAACAAGATACAATGATAAAAAGAGTTGCTAGAGGATGAGTGAATGTGTTTGCCAGTGGAGTTGGATGTGAGTCAGCGGCGAGTGCCAGCTCATACTGAGACTGAGGCAACATGGCACAGCACAGTGACTATAGGGGGAAACGGGGAGCAGAGAGAGGAGGAAAAAGACAGAAGGGAAAGCAGGTGCTTATCTTTTCATAGGAATAAATATATGAGTGAATGAATGAGTGGGAGGAATAGAAAATACCTAAGACTGACATATGCTGTAAAAGTGGTGTTAAAATAACACATACTGTTTAAAACAAGGTGCCCACTGTTTCGAGTTAATTTAGAATTTTAAAATCACCCAAGGCTACGCTTATGCTGTTTAAAATGGATATTTCACTCCGCCACTGCTATATTTACCTCAATTACTGGCATATTTCACTCATTTACTGGCATATTTTACTCAGATAGAAAAGAATGGCTATATAATAACTACTTAGCTGTGCGTTTCTAAGTTCACTTTTATATTTAATACTTACTGTCAGGTGACAGCTAGTAGCAACAGATGTTGCCTGATCAGTTTATGTCAATGCTCCTCACAATTCCCGCTCCGTATGTGTCTTCTGTTTGATGAGGCCATTGTGCCGTATTGGTTTTGTGTAGAGTCTGTGTCATTTGTATAATAAAATACCATCAACTGGAACCTGCACTTGTGCCTCACGCCACTCCCCGTGCATGAAGTACTGAAGCTCAATCAGAACTTAAGGGGACCAGAAAGAGAGCTGAGTCCTCTTTCAAATAAACTCAATGTGAACACAAGACCCTTTTCAGTTCATCAACATTTTGGTCATGTTTGGTTCATTTGGACAATGATTACAGATAAAAACACCCTATAACACCTAAGTGTGCTTGTTTTTTATCTTAAATTATGCAGCTGTACATGTACAAGAATTTGACCTGTACAGTTTAAAGAAGCTGGCAAAGTCAACTTCAGCCTCATGGTCAGCTTCAGGTTTATACAGGAAAGGGATTAACAAATGTTTATAAGCATCTGATTTTACCTAAACTAATGTTACTAGCTGACTCACACTTTACTTGGTATACACAGCTAATGAATAGAAAACAATTCCGTTCAATTTTATTCATATAGCGCTTGTCACAAAGCAGCTGTCAGGACAGAGGGTCACCTCTACACCAGTATAGTGTGCTGGAAGAACCCAGACACGCAGTAGTGTGAAAGAGTTGGTAGCTTTGCTATAAGAACGCACTTCCCACTGGAATCCACTGTCTCACTCACTCACACACTTACCTGGCATTAAATATAATGGGACATGCTAATTTCTGGTTTCCCTTGCGCGTCACGTGTCCTGTGTGTGACAGCAGCTTCACAGAGTCCAGGTCTGAGCCAGGACTTATACTCCTCTAGAACAGGGTTGTCCTGAGTCCTGGAGTTCCAGCACAGTTTGATTGTTCTCCTCCTCAAACACATTCACTTAACCTGACAATGGACTATATGCCAATGGGATAAGTTTGCCGCAACACCTCACACCCGGGTGTATAACCGGCATTTTAAAGATGAAGATGTTCGTGAGCCAGCATCAGAGAGAGGACGACGACTGCTCAAAAGGGGAGCTGTTCCAGCGTTATTCACGTGGAATAATTTCTCCCTTCCACCTCCAAGACCGGGGGTTTGGGAGCGAAGACCAAGACCGCCGCCAGAGGTTGACATGGAGGATAATGCACCTGGTAAAAGCTTGGGCAAAGAAGCCTGAAGACTAACACTAGCCCAACAGAGCCCCATTTTTTGAGACTTCCAATCTCTGTAAATAGCAATTATCTACAATTGTTCATATATATAGTAATTATCTACATTTGTTTATATGTAGCATTAACATTTATGTATTTAGTAATATAGTGTAATGAAGTGTGTATATGTATATTACTACACAGTATACTTACTATATATAGTAAATATATGTTTATATGCAAACAGATTATGAAAATACAATGTTGTTTATCCTGCCTTTTTAAAATATTTTGTTACATTTGAGCAGTACTTGGGCTTAAATAGGCCAACATTTATGTTTAGATATTTTCATTAACTCATTTTCCCTACTCTTGTGTATATTTGCATGAAATCTGTTTGCACACAGTTGAGGTTTCAAAGTGCTTGTCATGGGTGGGGCGGCTAAACCCCAACCCGGAGCTACCTCGGAGCAAGGACAAGACCGAGAAACAGGCTTCCATGCTGTGAAAAGGCTTTTATTCGCCAAAAACAAAACCTGGCTCTGTGGTCGCTACAAATAAGAACGAAAAACACATACGGGGTAAACATGAGCAGAAAATGAGGCGATGGACTGATAACTAAACACAAACACAGACAGGGCTTAAATAACAATGGAAATCAGGAGGCAAGACACAAACAGGTGGAACTTAGGAACACGTGACGAAACCAAGGACATGTGACACATGAACAGAACAGACAGGTGTATCAAAATAAGGGACCCAAGAACCAAGGCAAACAGAACAGGGAACACACAAAAGCCATGGCCCTAGAACTTGAATAAACTAAACAGAAAAAGCAACACAAAAACAGACCGTGACATAACCTTAGAAAGCTCTTCTTAATTGCACAGTTAAAAAGAGTTTTGCTTGAAATAGGGGAATTAGGGATCAATTTGATTATTATTATTAATTTTAAGAGCAAGGTAACGTTATCTTAGCGAAGAAGGGACTTCAGTTTTCTGACAAGAAGCTGAAATACTGGTCACACCTTAAGACAACATGAAACACACAAACATAAACTGAAAATGAATGAGATAAAAATCCTGGAAAAGCGAGCTTCATGAAACAACACAACTCAGTAATTAACGAAAGTTAGCGCTCTAAGTCCTTGCACCAAGCTATCAAAGTTAGGAGACTTTATACTTATTGATTGGTTTGAAGAAGAGTTGAAGTTGAAGATTAGAAGTTGAAGTTGTTCAGAAGTTTGGTGCTGATTTGAAGCTGAAAATGTTGCAGAGGTGAATGAAGCAGGGGTGGAGGGCTGGTCGTGAGGTCTGGACTCCAGGTGTTCTGGCCGCGGCTCAGCCCCTCGTTCCGGTCTTGCTTGGCTCCTTGTTCAATTTTTCTGTGTGTCTCAGGGGCTTATATGCTCAGTGCCTGGTAGGAGGAGGCTGACCCCCACCTTTCACAGCTTGTCCAATGACGAGTCTAAGTTAGTCACAACAGGGGGGGTCCATCTCCCCTGGGCCCTGAGGTTGGGAGGAACCGTAACCCTTTATGACTCTAGAGTATGAAACTTCTCACAGTTTCATGACAATGAGTTCATAACTCTCGTACCGTTAATAACTTGATATTGAAACTCTTTTACTCCCAGCGAGATCTCACGGCCATTTCGACACTAAATACGCCATAGAACACAGCTTATAGACTGATTTACATACACAGTCTTAATTGCAACCACAATTATTCAAACGAAACTTCAAATTGCCTGAATATCAAGTTGTTACAATTCCCTTTAGTAAACAACATCTATGAATTCCCCAAAAGCTTAGCTCTTTATATTTTGAGTTGAGAATCAAAGAGATCTCTTTGTTCTCCCTCTGAGAGCACATGGCTGGACGGATGATTTATGACTTTGTTAAAGAGCAATGTCCTTACTTCCACATTTATATTGCTAAGTATATGTTTCTAAATTGAAAGGATCTCATGATCATTTTAATCTCTTTTTGTGGATTCATTTGAAATCAAACATGACTAGTCTACTTTAAAGCAAAATAAACTTATAGATATTATCTTGATCAGACTTCGCATCTTGGTTTACTATTTAAAATGGAAAGGATTAACACTTGGATTACACAGGATGGCTTATCAAAGAAAACCCGTTTACAACTTCAAGTAAATTTTGGAAGCAAGTAATAAACACAAAAATGTATCCCTTTCTCTTGTTTCATTGAACATTCAGTCCATCTCTGTGTGTGTGTGTGTGTGTGTGTGTGTGTGTGTGTGTGTGTGTGTGTGTGTGTGTGTGTGTGTGTGTGTGT
>JBBPDC010085094.1:0-10185 GCA_037974485.1 Hemigrammopetersius urotaenia
AGGGGGAGGGAGAGGGAGAGAGAGAGAGAGAGAGAGAGAGAGAGAGAGAGAGAGAGAGAGAGAGAGAGAGAGAGAGATAATTAACTTGTTACATCGAGGAAGACAGAGAGAGATGACACAATGCTGACATTAAATGACCAGTAAAGCCATAATAAGCCATAAGTTCAGCAAGGGCAATGTAAACTCTTTTCAACATGGTAGCCGGAATCTTTATTGTGCCAATTAAATAATAATGTTAACTGTACCTACATGCACATAAACTCACTAATCCTTGCATCTGGTACTGTGTGACTTCACGAAAAACATCATTAGAAATGTTACTACAATGGTTAACAGTCTGCCTGTATAGTTTATAACATGTACTGCAGTCTGCATAAATGACTTTTTGGAAGCCAGTGGAAGAATAGCCCATAAAAACCTATTAAAGCTGCTCTCCAGTGGGACGCAATGCCAGATTCAAATACAAGCAATTTATGTTTATTAGACAACAAGCAGAATTATTTTGGGTTGCAACTGTGCTTTTCTGCTTTTTTTAAAAAGCGTCAGCTATGAACAGTAGGCTTACAATTAGGCACCTACGTCTTATTCAGCAGGACCTCAATAGGACCAGGACATTTTAGATGGTAAAGCATACTCAGAACAGGTGAGAGTATACTGAGCAGCACTGAGGTTTTTACCCAAGCTGCTAGGTTGAGAACAGCCCACAAGATAAATATAACTAAAAGTGGTCTAGAGCAGAAGCTTTACATCATCCAGTTTCCACTCCAGGGCACATATCAGGTGTCTTCAATTTAATTCTGTACGTAAGCTAAGTTATTGAACCTGTTGTGCTCTTCATGGAATAATCTTTGACCGTTATCTGTTTTTGCAATTACAGGATACCACGAACAAACTAGATTATTTGCAGTGTAAGATCACTGCAGTTAATAAACAAATCAATTCCCTTTGTTAATGAATTTATTATTTAAATCAAATATCATGTATTTTGGATCATGTTATGAAAGAAATAAGCAATCCAAAACCTTGCATTATAGTAATTTGCCTATACTTAGGGGGAGTTAGAGGCCATAATAACACAGTTTCACTATATAAAATCACTCTAATGCACGGCCTGTAGTGACTTATACACTGTTTAGATTTTGCTGTGGTACTTTAATCAATCAGTCAATTCAAATGTTTCTGGAGTTCTTTTTGTAGTATGTTATTAAACAAATGTGGTTACTGAAAAGCATTTCTAAGTAGGACACTCATCAATGTCATCACATCACGGTGCGAGAGACTTGAATATGCCATAGCTGTGCCTTGTATGGCACTTCCCTGGCCATCACAATCTACAGAACACTGAGCCTGGGCATTCATCAACCACTGATATGTCTGTTTTAATATCGTCTGTCATTTAGCATGATGATGACCTGTAACGGAGCCTGTGAGGGCTATACTCCAATGTTTGTCTTTTCCTGCCATTTGCTGATTAAACAAATTCTAGTACTTCCTCCAAGGGTGTCACCTCTGTGTACTTCCAGCATCATGACAATTCAGCAGACCATTCTATACGCAGCGGGAGTTTGTCTGCAGCTTCCGGGCAGTCTTCGACCATTGGGCCCAGTGACAGTTGACCATCAACAGATTTCTTTGGATAAACAAGTCACTGGTTTTTCCATTTTCTTCTGGATGCTGATGGCAGAAAGTGACTGGAACAAGGTAGCGCTTCTGGCAGTGTACTGGGATGCCCTTAACCCTGAGCTCCAGACCAAGCTGACCTGCCTCAGCTGTTTGTAGGTATGTACCAGCACCTTGGGTCTGAGAGGTCTCACCTGGCTCAGTCAGCATTGCATGCTTCCTGGCCCCATATTAGGGATTACTCCAACTCTGTTTGTACAGTGGAGACAAGGGGCACTGACCATTTGAGTGTAATGGAAGTCATTAAAAACTGGAGTACACAGCAACTGTTTTTCTGAAACAGTTTGTTATTCCAGTTTGGTATGTCTCTGTTTCTGGTCTTTTAGATTCCAGCGTGGCTGGCAACTTTGTGTCCAAGTCTTTCTCTGTCTATTTCCATGGTTGCCTTAACACCTTAGACATTAGTCTAGTCAGCTACACACCTGTTACCCATCTCACCCTTTCTCTTCATTTATCAATCTCAAACATCTCCAGTTATCAGATTTTAGTCCTTCCAAAACCCAGTTCTGGATCAACAGATTGGGATTCTGGCTGCATACTCCCTTGGTGCCCCCGGTGTTCCTATTTCTATCTGAATAAATCTGTCCACCACTCGGCAGCTCTATGGGGCCACAGTTTTCACTATGCTGGACCTGCAGAGTGCGTACAGGAGACAAATGGAAGTTTTCAGATACATCAGATGTTGGACTATGGGCAGTGCTGTTGCAGTGCCATGGCAACCCTGGTAAGCTCAATCCCTGTGCCTTCTTTTCCAGGGAGTTGTCTGAGGCCAATCGTAATCATGATATTGGTTACCGCAACCTACTCACCATCAAAGCGCTGTTGGGAGAGTGGTAGCATTGTTAAGAGCTGGCTTGGTACCCCTTTCTGTTGCTTACTAACCATTGAATTCAAAGAATTCAAAGCAAGCCTTTATACTGTACTCTTCAATTTCCAAATTCCATACATTTTCAATAAAATTACACCACATCAAATGGGTAGCCAGTGAAGGTCAGTTAGCAATGGGGCAATATGTGACCTTTTGGGTTGATTGAAAACCAGCTGAGGCACTGTGTTCTGAATCGGCTCCATAGGTCTTTTTGTACAAGATGCGAGAAACACTAGGAGGGCATTGCAGTATTCAAGGTAAGAGATATCCATGGTCTGTACCAGGGATTAGGTGGCATACTGAGCCAGGTAAGGCCTCATAAATGTGAATAACATATATTTTATGCACAGTTTTATCACACAAAGGCTTTGGTAGCCTATTTGGGTAAAAATGTTGATAGTAAGAATGTGCGTAGGTGGTTCAGGTATTCAAGGCACAAGGCAAACATTGTGAAATATGGGTTACAATGATATTTTCTGACAGCTGTCATATACAATTGTGACATGAAATGAGCCGTCTAAGTCCTTTCTGGTAACTAAGGGACAGCTTAATCCAATTCACAAACTTGATGTATTGTTCTCTGGGCCAGAATTCTCACAGTCATCAGTGTTTATTGGCATATTTGTTTGCCTCTGTATTTGTGAAAGGGTGACAAATGTACAGCCACTGCTGCATATGTGATTAGAATATGCTCTTGATTTCATTCCCTCTGACACTGAAATAAATGGTAAAGCACATAGAAAGAGATGTCTCCCATTAGGGACAGGAGAATAAAATTTACTGTGAGTAATTGGCCATCTAAGGGAACATTTGGAAATCAAGGTTCAAGGTTTCAAAAAATCTAAGCACTCGAATCAAGTCCATGTTTTATCTTACAAACTAAGTTGCTATTTTGTCTGGTGGTATGAATGCATTATGCACAGAAGGAATGCCTTGGATTTTAATCACTGGTCATTTAATTAGAAACACACACTTGGGATACTGTGTAGATGTACAGCTCATTTTACTGATATCACTGCCATGCTAAGAATGGTACCATTCAAATAAATACTCATCAGCAGTGGTCCTATGGGGGTCCATAGCCACTGATGAACAGGGTAGAGGGTAGCAGAGGGTATAAATTGTCCAGCAACAGATGAGCAACTTTCAATAATTTTATACTTATAAATACTTTGTGGGTGTACCTGATAAAATTGTAATGTAGGTACAGGTAAGGTGTAAGACCCAATAAATTGGCAACTCAAGTTACAAACCTTTTGAATACAGCAAAAGGTTTGTAACTTTTGTGGTTTATAAGTTGTTCACTGCATGTTTTTAAAACACGCCCTAAAATTCTGTCTGAGCCATTGACTCCCTCAAACGTCGTCTTCATATTCTCTATCAAGACGGTTAAACTGATGTCTTCCAGTGCTGTGGAAGACAGAGGTATAGGCTTGGAAGAGAGCGATACACTTCTTTATGTTTAGCAGGGATCAAGCGTATTAGTGCCCCCTAGCGGGTCAGAAGATATGTTGGGGGTTTTTATGGTAAACATTCAGAAAATTGGCCTGACCACCCGAAATAATGAATAGTCCGCTGGGCTTTGAGTTCTCATATTCAATGATGATGCAGTACAGTTCACTCAGAAGGCTGTGCATGTACTTGTGTGGTGCCATGAACCATATTGAACTCTGAACTTAAAGCACACCCTTTAAGTTCTTTTTAACATAAAGCTTTATTTTGCACTACTTTGCACTTTATAGTATTGCTCTATAGTACTGCTACTTATGATCTGTTATTATAAATTGTGTCTTTAAATGAAACCCGAGTGGAACTGAATTTCATTGTATGTTCTACAATGACAATAAAGAAATGTATCAATCTACAGCAGAGAACTCTGTGGGCAAGCAGAACAGTCAGCACTTGATCAAGTTTTTTGCAGCAAAGTTTGGAATTTAAGAAGCTTGAAACTTACTGCTGCTGGGAATGAGGTCACGATCTGGAATGAAAAGCTTGTAGCCATAGTGCTTCTCCAGCACATCAGGCAAGATCTCCAAAGCGAACTGCTCCTCCTCGCTCACTTCCCGGTCAATTGAGTCCAGGTCCACTTTGGTGTAGGAGAGGTAGGCATCATACTCCTTGTTGTCTGGGAGCAAATAGTTTGGCTATTAGATAATGCTAATGCAATCTTTAAAAAATCCTATTTCCAGCATGTTTTTCTAACTAAGAGCAAAACAAATATAATATTCAAGGATAATGTTCAAACCAAAAGGCCTTTCACAATCTATCCTGACTGCTAAGTTCTTTTAACATCATGGACATCCAAGCCCACAAGACTTATTCAGTAATTATCATTACTACAGTATAATAATGAGCAATTGAGGTTAAACCTGTCAGCAGTTTTGTGAACATTAAGCCAAAGTATGACCATAAAAATCAAAGATATACTGGTTTGTTAGATCTATATGCCATTATAACTGAGCCTAAAATCAATCTTTCAAGATTCAAAATGTTATTGTAATATGTACAAAATTCTGTATTCTAACTGAAATTATTACTTGAATGTTTCTCCGCATAGTCCAGACAATTACCAGAAGACACAATCAACATTATGATCAAATAAATACAATAAATACAAGTAAGAACATATAATACAAGATTCAACATGTTGTTGTAAGTGATTTGTGACAGAGCACTGTAAGAACCAAGTGTGGCAGTGATAAAGTTGGGGGATTGCAATGCAGAGTTAATTCTAAACAATTAAAGTGACAGAACAGAATGTAGAGCATAGAGCAAGGCAGAGATCAAATGTATGCCATCCCCACACCCTGCTGTCATTGGTGGCAGCCCACTGTTTCACTTGGTGAATGGGTTAAATGCAGAAAAAGAGTTTCACACTGTGTGGTGTGCTGTCCACGCATGACAATATGGGGCCACTTTACTTTAAAAATACTGGGCTGTTATCCACACTGTGACTTTTCAGGTCAGAGGCCTCTGTTGTTTCGTTTGTATATGTGGGACCTTTTTTTTGGAGACTGTGGGTTACATCATATCTTACATCAGCTGTCTCGTGTTTTAGTTTAATGATTGTGTTTAGTGATTGGTTCTGGCCCTTCCTCTATTTTGTATTTAAGTTCCACTGTTACTCATCTTGGTTGTCTGTCCACCCTCATGATTATCCCTCACTATCCCTGGTAACGTCAGCAATGTGTCATCTCCGTCTCCTCGTATGTAACAAGTTAATTATTGCTCTCTCTCTCTCTCTCTGTCACTACTGCCACTAATGAACTTTAATCACTTCTCTTTTATTCAATTGTGTACCTGTGTTTTGTGTTGGCATTCGGTAGACTTTCTGGCCATCGTGCTATTTTGTGTTTGCTGTTTTGAAAATAAAAACTAATCTGAGAAGCATAGCAGATTTTATGGTCAATGTGGACCATGGCGGTGTGAGATATGGCATCCTCAATGGATCTGTTCTGGCGGTAAATAAATTGTAGTGGGTCCAGGCTGTCTGAGATGGAGTCCTTAATGTGTTTTCTAGCACTGACTTCATTACAATAAGGGTAAATGCCTCTGGATGATTGTCATTAAGTCAGCTCACTTTGTTCTTCTTGGGCACGGGAGTAATGGTAGTGTTTTTGAAACTGTTGGGAACACTTGAGCTTTGCAAAGAAACAAATATGTTAAATATGTCAGTGAATACAGCATCCAGTTGTTCACTGCATGTTTTTAAAACACGTCCTGAAATTCTATCTGAGCCAGCAGCTTAACGAACACTGACTCCATCAAACGTCTTCTTCATATTCTCTATTATGACGGTAAAACTGATGTCTTCCAGTGCTGTGGAAGACAGAGGTGTAGGCTTGGAAGAGAACGGTAAACATCTTTATGTTTAGCAGTGATCAAGTGTATTAGTGCCCCCTAGAGGGTCAGAAGATATGTTGGTGTATTTATGGTAAACATTCAGAAAATTGGCCTGAACACACAAAGTAATGAATAGTCCGCTGGGGTTTGAGTTCTCATATTCAATGATGATGCAGTACAGTTCGCTCAGAAGACTGTGCATGTACTTGTGTGGTGCCATGAACCATATTGAACTCTGAACTTAAAGCACACCCTTTAAGTTCTTTTTAACAAAGCTTTATTTTGCACTGCTTTGCACTTTATAGTACTGCTCTATAGTACTGCTACTTTTTATCTGTTATTATATATTGTGTCTTTAAATGAAACCCGGTTCTTGAGTGCACTGAATTTCATTGTATGCTCTACAATGACAATAAAGAAATGTATCAATCTACAGCAGAGAACTCTGTGGGCAAGCAGAACAGTCAGCACTTAAATACACAAGTTTTTGACTGCTCTGTTTTTCAATAGGCTTGCTCTCTGTTTCTCAATAGGATATGCAATGTCTCTGTATTTGCGTTCACATAGACTTGTAAAACACCACTAGTCACGGCCAAAGTACCATTTCAATTTAAAGACAGCTTGTATGGACTTGGGTAGCCAAGTTTCACAGAATGTATTACAAGGTAGCAACAGTGATGGACAGCGTCAACACCGACCACTCCGTGGTTTATTCTATGCATTTTCTGATGGTTTTATTAAACTGTTTCTAAAGGTAGTACTCTTTATTCAGCAAACACAAACTACTTCCACCATAACTACAAACACAAACTGATTGGCCCTTTTATAGGCACACATTGTAAATAGGTTATATCATTTTATTAACATATTTGTACATAATTTTAAGAAATGTTTTAAATGAAAATGAACACAAGCAATGGTATGTGTAATCGTGTGTATATGTCATTTTATTGTAAACATCAATTAAGTGAAAATGCAGGGTGTCATGTTAGCAAGAAAGCTGCTATTATGCAGATTGTTCACACTCCATCCTGCCATTACAGTGAGAACGGACTACCAAAAAACACATAGGTCTGAACTCCCAAGCATAAAAGTCTTAATACTTAATACACTCTGTATCGAGAAACATTCTGTAAGGGTCCGAAGGAAGCACTGCTTGTGCCCTTGTGAGTAGCTAGCATGAGCGGTCGTGATAACACCCATAATAGCGTTACATGTTCACACACGGCAGTGGAGAGTGTAGGAAGCCCAAACATTCAAGAGCTTTGGAGTGGCATATTAGCA
The DNA here is from genome assembly GCA_037974485.1 of Hemigrammopetersius urotaenia. Taxonomy (NCBI): domain Eukaryota; kingdom Metazoa; phylum Chordata; class Actinopteri; order Characiformes; family Alestidae; genus Hemigrammopetersius; species Hemigrammopetersius urotaenia. The sequence continues at coordinate 7,676 of JBBPDC010085094.1, forward strand.
CAGAACTCCTCTTGGCCTCTTACAGCATAATGCGCCCTGCCACACGACAAAAACTGTACGGGACTGTTCTGGCGAACATGACATGGAATCGGTGACAAGCATCGGTGGCATGTGTTGGACAAACTAGCCTGATCTGTGGAGGAACTACCAGGCAACTTACAGGACTTAAAGGATGTGCAGCTAAAGCAACTAAATATATTTATTAACAAATATAATCAGCACCTTAAGTCACAAAACTTTCCCAATAATGTCTCTCTGACAGTATCCCTTAACTGTCACTTTGCCTTATTTCAATAAAGAGTCTAAAAAATGACTTCATGAATAAAGTCAAATTCTGCCCTGTTTTGGGATACATATTATCGGACAGCTTTTTCTGAACAGTTTGAAATTATGATGAAATGGACAGAGAGCACTGAGATAAACTGAATGTTCTAGAATGTTCTACTACCAAAAACATGTATGCTGTGTTGGTATGATTATATATAGCACAATGTAAAGCTCCTCTTTGAGTGAAAGAGATTGATTTGTTTTAGAACACATGGCTTCACTAGTATTTTTCAAATATTTATTGGAATGCTTACTCCTTATCCCTGTTCCTTTATTTGTATTATTTGTTTTAAAATACTTATGTCCGTGTTCGATGGCTGCAATCTCTGTATTGAGAACAGTAAGCCTAAAACCTTGGCTTCAAGATAACTAAAAGCATTTAAAGGAGAGGCACTGTGGGAAATTTAGTGAATTCTCATTGACTTAATGTTTGTTTTTTTGTAGTTTAGCCCAATAATTATTACTAACAATGCATTGACCTTCTCTATTGATAGTTGGGCAAGGCAACACTCAAGTCACTAGATTAACACACTCACTCCAGCATCTGAGTGCAAAGTGAATGTCCTCAAGAGAGGCCACCAGTTTTTGTCTGAAAGAAGACAAAGAAACGACATGCTTTGTTCCAGAGAGGGAAAAAGGGAAACCTAAGTTTTAGCAATTTTGTTGTGATTGCAACAGGCATTTCTGTAAGTGAGGTGCCCAAGTTCTTCATCTTACACTGCAGAAGCTTCATCCCTGGACCTCGGTGGACCAGACAAGTGCAAGTGCAGTTTGGACGAATTTGACATCTGCTCACTGAATTTCCCAACATCCAAAGTGAACTTTAGACATGTTTATATCTGGGGATACTATATGCTGTAAAGTTCAACTTTGTAAATGCATTCATGGTCAGGCTTTGTTTGAAGAATCTAAACTCAGTGATATATTTACTATTGTAGGCTCCTGAGAATGACTACAACTTCATATTTATAAAGCTAAGCTGTGTTAGTTTTATCATAAGGCAAAGGGTCTTTGGATGACCAACAGTATTTGGTATTGTGTTTTACTTGAAAATGTCTGTATGTAGCTCTAGGTCTAAGCTGAAACATGCCATTGTATATCCAATGAGGAACACTGCCTTCCAGTAGTTGTCTGGTAATTCACAAGTCTATGGTTACATTCTCTCTCGTATGCCAAAATGTTTAATTCATACAACTCATGAGCATTTTTCCACTGATAGTTAGTTAAATGTCTCAGATAATTATGATTAGTCATGGTTAAGTTATTCATTACGTTTATGTTTTTCAGACGCAACACACAGCATTTCTTATTTAATTACTTTGGATGCATATCTGTGTATCACTTACGTTAAACTTTGTCTTTTAGTATGACCTATGGCTTAATACATAGTTCTAATACTTCCCTAAGGTGTTCTGCAATGGTTGATTCACACAGCGAAATTATGAAAGGCACAGTGAAACACCCCCTGGATTGGTCATTGAACAGTACATGTGTGAGTAAAGGGCTTCAGAAATTGTAAACAAATATGAGGTATGATATAATATAGATAGTAATTAGTTTACTGTTTACTGACACAATGTTATTCATGGAGGATATAGCCTAAAATAAAATACCCCTAATAGATTGCATTGTCACAGTTAGCTAGTAAGTGTGTTTCTGGATCATCTCTTGCATCATTATACAAGATAATTAGGATGCACAAACGCACAAAGAAAATGGCAGAGCTGTCTGATTGTCATAATCTTTCTCTAAAAAATTTAAGACATGAGGTACTCAGTACTGATCAAACAGTTTCAGTTTGTGCTTATCGGGTCTCTGCTTCCCTTTACCTTTGTCTGCTCCGCATCCTGTATCATGTGTTATCCTTTCCCTGTGTTAGTTATATTTATATTCCTCAGTCTTCACCCCCTGATATTTTAGTATTAAGGTTAATTTCTTTTATTAGTGATTTTGGTTTATTTAAATCATGTTTAGTTTTATTTGCATCTACATTCAGCCTATATGCCTCCATTCCATCATTAAAATGACTTATCTATAACTACAATGTTTACTGTATTAAACACACTCTCTCACACTCTCTCACACACTCACACACTCTCACACTCTCACACTCTCACAAACACACACACACACACACACACACACACACACACACACACACACACACACACACACACACACAC
>JBBPDC010085112.1:0-10185 GCA_037974485.1 Hemigrammopetersius urotaenia
AAATAAAAGCCCAACAAAACCTAAACAGGGGAAAACAAAAAAACAGTGGCCCTTAACGGCCACCAACCGTAACAGTAATCAACCCCAGAATTCACTATATACTACCTTAAAAACCACAACTGCACTTGCAAGCTTTTTGTGATGACATGTTAAAAGGCACAAAAAAAGACCATTACATTACATGAATTACATTTCACAGCGTAATCTCCTCACTCTATATTCCCTGATGTCAATTTGTTCATGTATACATTTACAGCATTTGGCAGAGGTGTTTTTTTTTTCTTCATATCAACTTTGGCAAATTCAGTGTTCAGAGTCTTGTTCAAGGACTCTTATTGGTGGTGTGGTGTGCTGCCCAAGTTAGGAATCAAACCCCACTCTCACATTTCTAAGGCAGTGGTGTTATCCACGACACTAAACAACCAGATTATATAGTCTGTGTATGGAAATTAAGCTGTTTTTGAGTAGGTGCTTTCATGATTTCACAAAAACCATTACATTTTGAATTGATCTATATCACATACAGCACTTCATAGCATTTGTCATTATAAGGAATGCATTAGCCTGGGGTGCTTTCTGAACAAGGCACAATACAGGGCAGCCAATCAGAGCAGAACTCTGAGGCAACAAAAACAGACTAAAATTGTGACATGCGGACCGATTACATTACTGTAGTACTGGAATACATAAAACTAAAAACAGTACAGTGTACAATACATATACATAAAGTAGCCTATAAATTATAGTTTTGGTAAAAAAAAATGAGTGAATACTAATTAAGCATCATTAGCAACCAATTATAAGAGATACTATTTTCCCAAAATCTTCTGGTTGATGCATAGGTTAATAGACCAGGTCAGGCAGAAACAGCAAAATTCATGAGACGTTACATGAAAATATGAAGAATAAAAGCTCAGTAGCTGGAGGATCACTCAAGTACAATCTGGATTTGCGTCAGACTGTAGCAGTTCTAATTTGAGTCAAGGTTTAGAGCCATGTAAAATGCAGTAATACCATTCTATCTCATTCCAGCCCCTACCACTAGGCACCACTGAGGTACCCTGAGCAAGGTACCATCCCCACACACTGCTCCTCGGGCGCCGTGTTCCTGGCTGCCCCCCACTTCACTTGGTGAATGGGTTAAATGCAGAGGTCGAATTTCGTGCTGTTCACACTGTGTGCTGCTGTGTGTTCACGTATGACAGAGTGATCACTTTAACTTTCGCTTAAAAAAAAAAATGAAAACAGTGATGAAAGAACAGGCTTTATTAGTTCATTTGTCAAGAAGTCAGAGACATCTTAACTCTCAGATTAGAGTCAAAAAGCCATGACAGCAGCAGTAAGCTTGCAATTTCAACTGGTTGAAATTAACAATTAGCATAACACATTTTCTTTGTTCAGATGTAACAGCTGAATAGTCTTTTACATTTATATTAATTTAGTACCACCTAACAAACCATCAAGCTGTCCATAACTGGTCCACATATTACAACAGTTTTGACCTTTCTGCTCAGTAGAAGGAAACAATATATAAATAAAACAATAACAACAACAATAATAATAATAATAATAATAATAATAATAATAATAATAAGACTAAATATTTAAATATACATGTTTTAAAACTCAGATGGGACTAAAGGTAGGATCAATCTGATACAACAGTAAAGGATGGCCTGTATTTATGTGTAATCCACCTAGCGCCAGCTGCTAACCTTAAATTTACACTACGCTGCACTGATGTTTTATGTTCAGCTCGCAGTCCTCTGTAGTTAAAAGCCACTAAACTCAACTCAACTCATCTCATTCATCCTATTGCACATGCCTTGAACTGAATGTACAGTTCAGTATTAACTCCTTAACTGGAGAACGTCAGTTTTTCTGGTCAATGTTCTATACTGGTGAATTACAACAGGGGCAAATTTCTGCTATTTCAACCCCCCTTTTGTCACATATAGTATAGGGCTATATTTCTGTAACCTCTCGTTTCTGTAACCTCTTAATCCACTCTAGAGTCAGGGGTATCCAGAGCCTATCCTGGGGTCAACAGGCACAAGGCAGGGTCAACCTGGGCGGGGCGCCAGCCCAGCACAGATTATAGGACGCCTATTTTGTGCATTTAAAAATATCCATGATGTAATTACTTCATCATGTAGATATCTCAGCATTCCTGAACTATGGACTCCAGAACTTGGGGTGTAACAAGAAAACACATCAGGGGACATCTTGATCAACTTTTGGTGCTGGACTGTGCTAACTTGCATCCAGTGACTAACAACAGGTTTGTTGTATTACTGTATTGGCAGTAGCACCATTACACTCAGAGCCAGATGCACAAACAAGTCCATGCACAGCACAAAATGTGTACTGATACAACCAGAAACATTTAATGTGTGATTAACTAAAACTACTGTTTATTACACTAAATGTGTCCACCTAGTGCCTGTGAGGTGCAAGATGTTTGGTCTCACGCATTCTTAGAACAGAACCGTGAAATCCGTGTTTAAAAGTCATGTTCTTTCCTACAAAAACATTGAACAGGGGTGTAATTCTTCTCCAGCTAATAAAAAAGTGTGAAACAATAGTATGGGCTTCATGCCCATGTTGTGGCCACATCAGGACATATTCTGTGCTGCACATTCTGCATCTCCTCATACATACACTTAAGGTAGAATGTTGTCATGGTAAGATAGTTGAGGCCCTTTCAAAGTTTTAAATCTTGTTTAAAAAGGTGGAAAATCACCACAGAACCGAATGCCAATAGCTGCTCAGTTGAGCAGATTGTGTAATCACTAATATCTCCACCCACTATTTTGCACTGGGCTCTTTCTTAAATGCATATGAAAGACAGAAGTGCACTTTTTTCCAATTTCCAAAGAATATTTAGGCTTGTGCATTAGTTCGTAATACACATTTAAAATCTGCCTGCGTTCCTTTAACTAAACTGGCACAAAAGATTTAATAATTGTTCCCACTATAAGAAGTCAGATAATACAGGTACAGTACAGTAAATATAATTTAGCCCGATTTTTTTAAATGTAATTGTCCCCAGATGTTCTTGTCTGCACTCCAATTTTAACAAAATGCAGACGGACGCCCCTTGTCATCTACCTTTTGTCAGAAATCACTAGCACTGAATAAATAATGGTGTGTGACAAGACAGCACTAGCACTGAATGAGGAAATATTCCAGAATATTAATATTTCATTACGTATGATATCGTCCCCCCCCCTTTCTAAGTAAGAGCTTCAGACCAAGAATGAAAACAACATATTTAGTCAGATGAGTATGACTCACCGTGGAAGCAGGTTATTAGCTACTGTCTTCAAGGAAGCTACTGTTCAGAACAATATCATTAGCTGACAGCAAAACTCATCATTACGAGACTGAGGTGATCACCTGTGTTTTGCAACTCAGGGCAAGTCTATTTATTTGTCAAGGTAACCTAGCTAGGGAGTTTGGGGTTAACATTTAAGTTGATCTGTTGAACACTAAATAATAATGATTTGTAGTCATAGACTTAAAGGAGGCTTTTTCAGCCTCATCTGTCTACTCCTGTAGAGCCAATAACCATAAGCAGTGATTTCTGACACATTTCCCTACACCTAGAAAAGAGCTGAAAAACAGCTTACATTTGGTTATAAAAGAAGCCATTAGGCAGTTCCTGAATTTCCTGAATACATTTTTTAAATGACACACAAATTCAAAACAGTAACTTACACAAAATATATAAGGCTTAAGACAATACAAGTTCTTCTCTTTATACACTTTCTACAGCTTAAATCACAAATGACCTTTCACTAGAAAAGTGTCATAAAACCATTCAGGGCTGTCGCAGCTAATTATATTAGTAATCAAGTAATCTATTATTTTGACTATTTATTGAGCCATCACAGACAATATATACCAGCAAATATTTAAGATATTCTGTAACTGTAACTACTGATATACATGAGATCCTACCAGTGTGGGTTTCCTCTCTTTCACTGAAGCATCCAAAAGTGATCTGTTATGAGTGTTAACGGCCCCTGATGATGGGAATGTTTCAACCGAACATGGCTGTACTATATCCTGGTGATTGTGATAGTAATCACTAAGACAACTTTTATGATGTAAACATAAACAATTATAATCATGTATTTGTAATGGTATTATATTTAGGTAACTTTGACAACGTGTTTTAAAAAAACATCTATGGACAATTCAGCAACTGCCCAATGGCTTCTTTTATAAATTTGTTTTGAGTTTTTTCTCTTCCTTTATTAGTGTTGGGAAATGTAACACAATTGTTGTCATGGCAATCAACCACGTGTTATAAATGCAGCAGATTATTCTGTATTCTGTTAAGAGTTTGAGGATTTGGTGTAATCGGGGTTGATTTTTGAATAGATTTGTAAGGGTCCTGTTAGGGAGTTTGTTTTTAAGTATGTACATTCATGGAAGTATAGACTCATGTGCAGCTGGCATAACGTGACATGGACTAATGCATAACCGTCCCTTAAAATGCCGGCCTGCTAAATCTCCCTGGCAGTAAACATCCTACAGTCTACATTATCTTGCCACCCCATTAAATGTGTAAAGCATTTTTAGCCTTTTTGACATACAATATATGTATATTAGAATTTTTTGGTATATATGTGCAGTTGAGTGGGTGGGGCAGCAAAGGTGGTGGGAAAGGGAAATAAACTCCCTCCCAACAGCAGGACAGTGGCTTATTCTACATTAGTTTGTCCGATATAATCTATAGACCTTCTAGCCTACAATCTCTGAACTACTAGACGTCCACGTCTTCTACAGGTCGCAGATCATGGCATTGGGTGCGCTCACAAAGTGCTTACAAGAAAGCAGGCATAAACATGGTGCGAAAATGCTCAGCCACATTCAGGACGCCACCTAAGAAGAGAAAAGAGAGTTAGAAATTATAATAGTGGTATAACACATCTCTGCTTCTTTGAGTCTTTAATGGTAAAATATAGTACAGCCCTTAAGGTATTGTAATATGAGCGCATATTTTCCAAAATATTAGATATTTTGAAGTTAAAGGTGTTTTGCTTCAATACTGAAATCAGAATCAGAAAACTTTACTGATCCTGCTGGAAATTGCATATGTGATGACTGCACAGACACACAGAGACACAAAGACAAGAACAATATAAGATATAAAGTCTACATGAATCCAATGAAAATTCGTAGAAAAACCTCAATATGAAATACACTATGCTATATACACAAATACTGGGTATAAATACTATAGTTAAGTAAATCCTAAAGACAGACGGTAGTTAGTAGTATCTTGCAATATGCACGCAGTAGAAATCAGTAGTATATATATTGACATAAATAGTGATATATACATGGTAAGACTATTGCACATAATAATAATAAGATGCTGCATGTAATGAAATTATTTAGCACCCATTAAGAAAACTTCACATGATACTGCACATGGTAAGTATTTGCAGCTTAGACAATTCTTAAACCTGTATTTTGTAAAAGTTTTCTTTTTTGACTTTCTTTTATAGACCTCAACAAAGAGTCTCAGCGGCTAACAAGATGTCAAGATATGTGGAACTTGCTCAGGCCTGTTAGATAAGCTCCTCATAAAGGAGCACAACAAAAGGAACTGGGATGATGAAATGAAATTTATTTTGTGTGTTGTGCATATGCTTGTGTGTGTGTGTGTGTGTGTGTGTGTGTGTGTGTATGGTGACTAGGATGGATGAAATGAAAAATTATTTGTTTATTCCACTGAATATCTTTAACCTTAAGCTCATTTCAACTATTTCACATGACCCCACTAAATTTTTACTGTTGAGCTTTTCAGTGTTAATCAGTATTTCACACCTTATTTGGCACATAGTCTTGTCAGGTCTTGCTCATATGGTTTGTGTGTCAGCCTATTCTGATTCTGGCATATCAGATTCAGAGTTCATTGAATGTATTACTACCTCCTTACTGTATCTGAATGCTGCACTGTGTGTGTGTGTGTGTGTGTGTGTGTGTGTCTTACTTGCTCAGAGTGCTCTGGTTTCTGCTTCTATCTTCCTCTCTCCATGGTTGTCGGGGTCTGGAGGGCTGATGCTCTGCCTCACAGCAACTTCAGGACCACCGCTGTAAATCCCCAACAAATACTGCCATGTCTCCTCAGAAATCTGCCCATAGTCAGCTCCTGTGCACACGCACACAAACACACACACACACACCCAGAAAAGTAAAATCCCGGACAGGGATTAAGTAATAATGATGATGGTGGTGTTGTGATTGGTTTTTGGTCCGTGCACATTTAGCATAAAGAGTTCCTGAGTTTGTGGGGAAGTTTGTCAGTCCATCCTCACATTCCCCTCACCTTCCCCTGGACTGTACCTGTCCTTTGTGTTAGCTTTTGGAAGTGTATTGGCCCTCATGTGATTTTATGTTTGGTTTTGGGAAATAAAAGCTACACTTAATGAAATGGAAATCTGCACCTGCACTTCCTCCCTGAACAGATATGCACTGCCTGTGATAAAAAGAATGTGAAGAATTGCAATAAGATTCCAAAAAGATAAAGCATTGATTTCCTATTTAGGTGAAACTGAAAAGTATGAATTGGGATCTTCTTATTCTAATAGAGTGTCTGAATATTAGAGATATTTATTGATACTTTCCCTCAAGACTCGTGCCAGTTGGGAACAAAAAAAAAGTGAAAATACATTTGAGTTTAACTGAATGCTGGTTAAATGTAAACATTTACAAGGAATCTATAGTGGACCATTAAAATGAAATATTACCAGTATTTCTCCTTGATTTCACACAAATCCAACACCCTCACCTTGTTTAAGCTGGAAATGTCCCCCCTTCAGCACTGCGATCTTGCTGTTGTCAATTGGGCCCGGTGGCTCTAAAAAGAGAGGGGACGATGAGAGGCACAGAAATGAGGCATTAGGAGAATATAGAGATGTAGTGACGTGGGTGGTCTTGGCAAGCTTTGGGTGTTCTAAGAACGTGTGTACAAAAAAGTGTGTGTATACAGTAGGTGTGTCAGAATGTGATGTATAGAGATAGATAGTGTTTGGAGCTCAGAAACTGTTTGTTTGCAATTCATTTCACAGACCTGAGTGCAACACACAACAGCAACACAAGCCAGTCTTTCCATTACAGTTTCGCAGTAAGAGCTTAATAAAAAAATGGCAAACGGTTTGTCTATAACATAGTGAAATATTTCACCAAAGCTGCGGAAAAGATGAGCGTATGAACATTGGAAAAATGAACATTGGAATTCAATACAACAAAAATGAACATTGAAATTCAATACAATATTCCTACTTCGGATCTGATGTCTCACCCCAGAGACCTACAGAGACCTCTGATCTTAAGGCCCTTGTTTAAAATGCATCCTGTGTGATCTGATCACAGGTAGAGTGTGCTAAACACAAACGTGAATGACCAGAACACAGCGAGCCAAAAGGTTGCATGTCACCCCACTGCTGATTGACCCACACTGGCTACCCATGGCTGCCCGAATTAAATTCACATCATTAACTCTACAGAGCGATCTGCACCAGGCTACCTCAATCTCATCGTTCAGTCTTATGTTCCTACTCGCTCTCTCCACTCCTCCAATCAACGCGGTCTGGCTCTGCCATCCCTACATAATCCCTCTCCATCTTCAAAAATCTCCTGAAGACTCATCTAGTCAGAGAGTGCCTCCTCTCTTGATCTTGCACTACTCTCTAAATAAAGATTTTGCACTTAAAACTCTCCTCTGGTTCTCACACTGTCCTGACACTTGTGTTTCCTCGAAGACGCTATGGATAGCAGTGTCTGCCAAATGTATGCAACCACTTGCTGAGGTGGTCTAGGACCCATGTGACCACATCTTTTTTTTGTGTGTAAAAGTGTCCAGAGGCATTTCAGACAAAGAAATCACAAGAAAATGTGTCATATGGCAGCAGGCCAGCACTCTAATAAACAGAGAGAAGCCATGTAAAATAAAACCTTTCATACCAACATGACAAAGCAAGTCCAGAAAGGACTGGATAACTTCCCCATTTTATGAAGTGTTGGGTGACTGTCCATTGTTTCGCCCTGTAGAAGGAGGTGTGCTGGATTCTGTTAGCGGTATTTCCAGCTGTACAGTTGGCTGATTAAAATAATGAAAGGTTTAACATTTGAACTAAACTGTAGTCATACAGTATTATAGCATGATTGTTCTCAACACCATTGGCAAAAAAAATTGGGTAATTTTTGGGTAAATTTCTTTACAATTAATCCGGTCATATCAAACTACTATGAATGACTACTATGATTTTACTGTATGTGCAATTTTGTGGTGTATCATTTCTGTTATTGTCAATGTCTGCTGCTACCAAGCAACTGAGGACACTTCAGTGTGCACCTTTGTATATCCACAGTGTTCATACACACACACACACACACACAGGTGAAATTTATGGAAAACGTAAAAAGTTCACACTACGGTGATGGCATGAAAGTAGGGCATTTAAGTGCAATGGTGATTTCCTCATCTCAAACAATTTACTAAAACAAAAGCCAACAACTGAGTATACTAAACAAAAATGTCAATGTCTCACTAATGTGTCCTGTGCCCTTACAGCTTGACAATGATGTCTCATTCTGTTCACAAGTCGACCTATTGGTTGCTGAGGCATGGCATCCCATTCTTCTTGAAGGGCAGCCCTCAAGTCATTGGGGTTCAGAGTTACGAGCCTCACCACAGTGACTCAGCTGTTCCCATAGGTTTTCTATAGAATTCAGGTCTGGAGAAAGTGTATGCCACTTCATTCGAGATACCCCAGTCTCCAGCAGCTGTTTCTTAATGATGCAACCTTGATGAACTGGAGCATTGTCATCTATGACAATGAAATTAGGCCGGTATTGTTCATGCAGGGGCACAATGACTGGATTAATATTGTTATTAAGGTAGTATGGGCTTGTCACTGTACCATTCACAAAGTGTAAGGCAGTTCTGTATTGACTAGGCACACCTGCCTACCACTCATCCTGTGACATCAGTGGCTGATGCATAGCGCTCTCCTTGATGTCTCCCAACATTGTTGGCGGCCATTATTTCTGCTGTGAATCGACTTTCATCAGAGAACAGAATTGAGGCCCACTCATTCAGTGTAAATGCTCCCTGTGTCTAGTCATGTGGTCAGGTACCCTAGCAGATTGTCTAGCATGCAGACCACGCTGATGTAAATGGTTTCGAATGGTCTGACGTGAAACTTGGGTGCCTCGCACCTCCTGTTAATTTTCTCCAGAGTTGAGTGGCATTCATCATTCAGTTCTGCAGGGCTCGGTTTACAATGAAGCGGTTATCAGTGTGGGATATGGCCAAAGGACGTCCACTTCTATGCATTTCTGTGACTCTTCTTTGTATCTGTTGCAACCTGCTGATGACACTCTGTGGCACTCTAACCGGGGTGGAGGTGGCTCAGTGGGTAGGATACTTGCCTCCGGACCAAGAGCACCACCATTGGGTCCCTGAGCAAGACCCTTAACCCCAAGTTGCTCCAGGGAGAGACTGTAGATAGGGAATGGAAGTTGCTTTGGATGAAAGCGTCTGATATGTGCCGTAAATGTAAAACCTCAGCGGCCACTTCAATCTGAGAACATCCTGTTTGAAGCCTCACAATGTCGAGGTACTGTTGATCAATTCCTAGGTGTCATCTTGGTGTCATGATGTCAAAATATAAACAGCATGATGATTAAGACTGTTTAAATACTAATTCTGATAGAACCAGGAAATGCATTGGCCGATTCATTGATCAAACACCAGCTGTGAATTTTGCAAGTTGTGTAAAAAATACAAAAATACTGAAACACTGAACAGTTGGACATGTGCATTGAAACGTTTAGGGAAGGTCACATTAAGTTCACCTGTAAAGGTTATAGTGCATTTTAGGTTCATCCTAACATTTCACCCAAATATCCCTAACTTTTTTGTTTGTGTATATTAGGGGTGGGCATAGATGAATTTTTTTAATCTCATTGTAATCTTGGAATTAATCTAGATTAATCTAGCTAAAAAATTTAATCTAGATTAATCTAAATTAAAATGGCTCATTTGAATTCTGCCGAAGGTCTGAAGCCCCCACACCCCCCCCAAAAAATGCCTATTTTTATAGTGTAAACCATAAATATGCCTCCAAATGTTCTCCCAGATCACTTTAATTTCATTTTGAA
>JBBPDC010085132.1:0-10184 GCA_037974485.1 Hemigrammopetersius urotaenia
TGTGTGTGTGTGTGTGTGTGTGTGTGTGTGTGTGTGTGTGTGTGTGTGTGTGTGTGTGTCTGTGTGTGTGTGTATGTGTGTGAGCATGGATTTTTGTGGTCATTTTTGTGGCACAAGAGCCGTGTCTGCTGTGGCTCCTGAAGGATCACTGGGATTGTTTTCTTTTTTACAGTTTCAGTAGCGCCGTATTTGTGTTTCTTTTCATGCATTTTAAGGACAAATGTCTTGACTTGTGGGAAGACCCATAAATAATAAGCCGACCTAACACAAATAAAACGGTCAATTCCGTATGTTTAATATTTTGAACTTAATGGAGCCTTCCAGACTCAAACTAGAGCTTGTCAAGTGTATTTTTCAGTATTCAGTACCACAGAATTCTTTCCCTCAGTCTCATCAATTATAGCATTATAGAACCCCTCACACATTCAAAAATACATTATACAACATTATACTACTAAGAATCTTTACAATACTCAACAAATTCTAACTACTAGCCTAGTCAACAAAGCAAAATTTGCCCTGCATCTCCAAATACAAGCAAGCTACTAATAACAGAAAACACAAAAAAAGACAAACAAACAAGCTGTTTTTAAAGGTTCTTTATATCTTTAGGATATCTTTTTTTTTATCAGTGAAACCTCACTGTAGATACTACAGCAGTATTCCTGTTGGAGATGAGTAGGAACAGATGTAGAGAAGGTTCATTTTTCATTCTCTCAAGAGTACGGCTGCAACGAATCACAAAGTGGTTTTGAGTCACGGATCCTATCATTTTTCAGATCAACAACAACAAAAAACAACTTAAAGGACTTAAAGAACATTTAAAACAAGGGACTTTCCCCATGGATTGAAATGAATATTTAAGATGTCTAGCGTTTCAATAAAATCTTTAACATTCAGTTGTCCAATCAAAGACTCTGTGGTGACACGGATATTGCCATTGGGCCTCTCCAGCTTCCACTCTGTTGCTGCTTTTATCAGTACCGACGCAAAACAATACTTTGTTAGTGTCATTTGAAGGTGTTGATTTGACACATGTCAAGTATGCACACTAGTTGCACAAAAGACTTGTTATATTGTGTTGCTCTTGGAACAGTGAGTCTGCATTTTTTCACTGCGCATGTACTGAATAGTGCTTGCTCCGTTCAGCAGTATGTTGCTCCGTTCATCACATGAACACAAAACTGCCTTTTTTTTTTTTTTACTGCAATTCCACTTCAAGATTTAAGAATGTATTACTTTAAAAAATATTATCTGCAGTAAAAAAAGTATTTCACACTATTATAGTAAAACTTTGCAGTTAATCCATGGTTCACATGGGTACTGAGCCATGGTAACAGATCCACAGAGCCTATGGATCCACTACAATCCTTTACAAAACTAGTCAAGAGTGTCCCTTTCTAAAGAGAAGAACTTTTTTCTTTTTCATGATTAGATTCAGAGTTAGACTTAGAACATTATTACATATGGGCCTGATTTCCTGGACATGGATTAAGGATGGCCTCAGACTAAATTGGAATGCAGGTGGCGGTTCACCATTGAAAATCCTATTGTTTAAACTCATTGTCAAATACATGCGTGCACACATACCAGTCATCCTCATGTCAGCTGTGCATGTGAAGGCCCTAGGGAGTGTGTGTCTGAGGCTATGGTCTAATAAACTCATTGAGTTTTTACCATCAGCCGCAGTGCTACATGGCAGATGTAGCACAGAGATGGCTGATGTGAAAGCCAGCTCTGTTTGTCTGCAGACATCTGTTACATATCAAAGGCGCTGGCGGATCATCATAGTTTGTTTGCCTCTTGCCGTCTACCACTGCAGACTTTTCTTTTTTTCCCCGTTTGCAAAAGTTGATTACTGAAAAACACATTTGATTATCCAATCATGGCTTTTATTTATAGAGAAAGCAAAATAAGAAGCATAATTAAAGAAGTTGATAATTCTACAAAAACCCATCAGCCAGAACGTTAAAACCTGGTTTGTTGGTCCCCTTACGCTTCTCAAACAGCTGTAACTCGTTGAGCCATGGACTCTGAAGACCTCTGAAGTTGTGCTGTGGATTCCAAGACATTAAATCGGACACAAAGACAAAAATATTGAGGCAATGACAACAATCTTTGTCGTGTTCCTCAAACCATTCCTGAACATTTCTACAGTGTGTGCTGAAAGGGGAACCTCCTTCCTATAGCGCATCCTGGTTTCTTTCCCAAGTATGAGTCACACACGCACCTGGCCATCCACATAAAAATGTGATTCATCAGACCAGACCACCTTCTACCATTGCTCGATGATCCAATTCTGATACTCCCACTGTAGGGACATTCGGTCAGCATGGGCAATTCAAGAACTGGCTGTGGACCTGATGCCTAATATATCAGATTCCTTTCCCATGCCATTGCAATGAGATCAGTGTCACTGCTTTTAATGTTATGACTGATCAATGTATAGTCTATAAGCAATTGCACAGTAACATTTTGATTTGGTAGTAAACATTGATTATGGTGTGAAAGTGCAGAATGTCAGCGATTTCAATGATTTTTACATGCATATACTGCAACTACATCGCAGTCGTAGCCTCTCGGGGAAGCCACAAAGATTGTCATTGTCCAGTTTTTTATTGATTGTATTGCTATTTTTTCCATTCCATAAAATGGTGTAATGCAAGGTTTGCTTAGTTTTTTTGATGCGATGCTCAGACATTGAGTAGACAGAGGGACCAATTGTGGAGAAAGCATTTGTGCAAGAAGTCAAGAACGGCAATTTGTGTGTTTATAGCCCTGATTGGTTTATACAACAATCCTAATCATTCATCTTAATCTGAATTGACTCCAGTGGGCAAGACGCTTAATCAGACAATGCCTATATATGCTTACTGCAGCTAATGGAACTGTATATGTGTGTGTATGTATGTACATTATACAAATAATAATTTAACAGTTTCCAGAGAGAACTTGTAATCGGTTAATTGAGTGAAGTGCACTCGCTGCTGACATTGGCATTCTGTTTTGCACACACGCAGCTAGTTTCCTTTTCATAGAAAATGGAATGGGACACTCTTGGGCAGCTTCATATAAGCCTAACATCACCATGATCTCTTAGAACTGGGCTGTGGAACAGTGGAACTCCATTCTCTGGATTCACAAATCACGTTTGGGATGAGATAGAGTCTGTGATTCAGAACTAATCATCCGACATCAACACCTGACCTCGCTCATGTTCTTGTGGCTAAATGTAGTCAAATACTCACAGCAGGATTTCAGCCTATAGTGTACGTGCTTGGTGCACATGACCTACCACTAATCCAACTCTAATTTCACCTAATGAAGGCCTTAAGGAGCTTCTGAAGTGAAGAGTAGAGCAGCCCATCCGGAAGTGTGGAGGCTGTTGCAACAAAGGAGGGTCAAACTCCCAATTGATGCCCTTAATTTCAGAAGTAATGTTGCAAGAACAGGAGTCTTCAATGCTTACCTTCATAAAAGTCCCAGGAAACTAAATTTTGAATACCATGTTAAAATGTAATTGGAACATTTCATTATATATGGACTAAAAGATTTTTTCAAAAGCAAAGCTTTTTTTAAAAACATTAAAATATATGTTTAATGGACATTGATAGATCTTTTCTTCTTCTGGAAAGTTATCTTATTGGAGATACAGGGTTTCCTATGACAGCAACGATATGTGAGTAAAGAATGGACTTGAACATTGTAACCATAAACAACATTGACTCTGTCTCAGATGTCAGAGGTCAGCGTGTCCTGCTGAGTGACTGATGAGTTCAAATGATGATCGATTGATGTGGCCTGCTATTCTCCTCATTTTCCTTCTTTTTCTCCGCCTCTCATTTACTTCCTCACACGCTTAGCGGGTGTAGGCACTAAGTCACAAAGCTGACAGTGAGCCAGCTGGAGCCCCACTGGCCCAACACCACCACCACTAATTTCCCCACTCCATCCCAGGGAGGGGCACAGCAGCCCCCTTATCCAGCTGCACCCATTCCCCTGGCCCCCCCAATCCCTCCACTGGGCCCCAGGGCCTGGCAGACCCTCCTCCACTGGCTGCCTCATTGTCTCTTCATTGGGGATTAGTGTTATTGAATTATGGTAAAGCTCTGTCACTTTCCCTTAGCCCCCTCCCCATCTCCTCCCCAGTTTCATGCTTCCTCATAGACTGAGCTTGGCCCTCCAGGACGAGAATTCAGGGTCAGTCCGCCCCCAGACGGAGGCCTGAAGGTCAGCGGAAGTGCAGGCCTTCGAAGCGTGACGAGACCACCTGGCCTTAGGAGGGGGTCAAGAGCCCACAAGTTGTATTTAGTCGCTGTGATGGAGCTCTGATGCTTTGAAATTTAAACTTTACTTACACATCTCTTGCACAAATGTTCAGGAAAGTACGCACACATTTTCTGCTGTGAAAATAAAAAAAGAGCTTAGTGTGTATTGTTCTTATTGTGCACTAATGTGTAAATACTTTCTCCAGTGATTGTTAGTTCTTCAGTAATTCTGAATTCTCTTTAGTTGTCAGGACATTTCATGATGCATTGAATGTCTGTGGAAAATTGATTTGGAAATTCAGTAGAGAAAAGGAAGAAAGATATAGACGGATGAGAGGGGGAATGGAGGGATTAGGCTAGAAAGGGTCCATGGCCTCTCAGACGCCAATGGAGACGTCCTTCTTTGTGTGTTCTTGTGTATGACCCCCATCACCTCGGTCTATCCCTCACATGGGTCTTTTATTGTATGATTTAGTAATTTCCTCTAAACCTCTGGTATCATTCAAAGCTGTCAGTTCAAAGCTTAACACTGGCTGTAACTTTCTCTATCATTTCACTGTAATTTAGTAGTAGATGTACCAAGTGAGATACTTCAAGCATTTTTCATGCTATGTCAGAGGAGATAAATCTGCACCATTGTAGTCTATTCTCTGAGGCCATATTGTAATTGCACTGCACTTCTTTGCATTCGAAAAGCATTTATTATACAATTTTAAATGTTTGGTCTTTTAGGCCATAGAAAAAGTATGCTAGTCATTTTGTTCTATTTCAGTTGATTTGTATCTCACTATGAAAATGGCAGTATACATTGTGTTTAATGCTGATGTAATTTTTCTGAATCTTTGTATTTCTGTTTTGGAATTTTATTTTTTTATACCATTTGAAAACTTCAGTTTTTCTTTAGGTTTTGTCAAAAAGTAATACGAACAAACATATATATGGCCCAATTGGCAGTCAGTATTCACAAATTATCATTAATTAAATAATATCTTGCTATCCGGTGACAATATTCATGCATTGCCAACAACATTAACATGACTGAGATATTACTTACATTTAAATATCGAAAAGTTATTTTTCTTTCTTCTGCTGAAAAGTTACCATTTTCGAGATATGAGATTTTGTTCCACATAACTCTATGTAGCAAAAGATGATTGTACAATGAATGTCCATCAAGTAAATGTAACTGCAAATTCTCATTTTCAACTATTTATTGTTGAAGAACTGAATTATATTTAAGTATCATTTTAGAACAAACTAAGTTTAATTAAGTACTTGAAATGGCACTAGAAGCTATACCCCCTTAGTGTCAGTAAAGATGTCCTGAGAGAAGCAAGGGTCGCATTACGGCCTTAAACAGTCGAGTCGCGCTGCAGTCAAAACATTCTTGTCTCTTCAGTCACTAGAAATAAAACAAACACGATTCACTCACCCCCCCCCCCCCCCCCCCCCCACACACACACACACACACACACTCTCTCTTTCTCAGACATCCTGTGTCGAAGGCACGAGGCTAAGGTCATTTGCAAGAGCAGTGTTTGTCTTAACACACCCGGACACGCGCACACACACACACACAGGGGGAGCGAGTGTGTTTGTCTTCACTCTTCATGCCTCCTTTTCAAACCATTGCTCCCCAATGTAGTGTGAACACTTCCTGTGTGGGGTACCATGCAGACACACACACACACACATACACACACACACAAACTCATGCTTTCTTCTTATCAAAGCATTCTGTCTGGACCATTTGTTGCCCTCCACCCCTGTATGTGGACTTCTGCAAATATTACTGTGCCCAATTCCTACATAGGAATGGACAGATTTGTTAAATCGAGTATTTCATTTAAAGCTGGCCTATAGTAAGGTTCACCCACAAATGCACTCTTTCATAGATATTTTGGAGATGTTGGACAAGCTCCAATTCAAAATGAGTGATATATTTGCCCAAGTGATACATTTGTGGTAATTCTTTGTATTTGCATTTATAATGCATATTTTTTATTAATAATATTTATCAGGATGTACCGACTTGGCGCTGTTATGTATAGGTGGCACAATACCGTTTTTTATATTCCAATATTGATACTGAATGTTATCCAATACCTATTTAATATTTCTTATCAGAGTAACCTAAAAACAACGCAGTCTAGCAAAACATGGTAGCGTAACATGTTTCATGGGAATGTTACCAACATGTGTAACTTTGTAATCATTTCTACACAGAATAATTGGAAAAGGATAATAAGAGTAATAATGGGGAGCTGTTTACTACTTTTACTCTTTCTTTCCGACTGCGGTTGTAATATTCAGTAGGTGAGAAGTGGAGATTAGGTAGGAGAAAGCGTTAACGCTGAGTGGTAGGCTTTTTTGTGGAGGTTGATGTAAAGGATTAAGCATTTGTATGGCTTGGTTTCATCATTGTGTTTTGCTGTATCCTGTGAAAATGAGAAAGAATAGGGTGGAAGGGGAGAGAAAGAAAGACTTCGCTCAGCCTACATTAACCATGTTTTTCAACCAAGTTCAGTTACGCTGTAACTGGCCAACAGGAAACCTGAGTGCAGCTGGCGAGCCCGACGAGAAATCTGGACAAACACAAGCCCCGACTGACCGGAGTCTGTGGTCAATGGATGAAAGGAAGAGGGAACGAGAGAGAATGAGAACAGGAATGTGGCATAATCTTTTTCTCTCCGTTCCCAAATAAAGGGATTTAAGTGAGTTACTGTCTGAGACTCTTCTAGAAAATATTAATTATTAAAAAAAACTAAATGAGACAGGCTTACAGAAAGTATAACTTGCCAGATTCTAACTGGAATTTCGTTCTTGTTTCTTTTTATATCCTCCTAGAAGAATACTGGTCCAACACAACACATAATAAAGGTGCTTTTTGGAGCCATAGAAAACACTTTAATTTCTTTTCAATGGATCCTTTTTATGGGAACATTTTTGGAGTGAGTGTGGGGAACCTTGTAAAGCTTAAAGAGCCTCTACATTTATATGGAGGTCCTACACCCGTTAAAGGTTCGGGGACCTTAACAAACGACGTTTCGAGATTACGACGCTCACGTGGGCGAACTAGTTTAGCGGTGTGCGACGGTGAGTACGCAGAATGGGCAGAAGACGCAGAATATACTGTAAGTCACTGTATGAGTGAGGGAGGACGCTTATCTACGTGCAAGTGTTCCGTTTGTGTTGCTTTGTTTGATGAGTTTTTGGCCTTTATCATGGCTTCGGAACGATTTTTATGCTCATTTTTTTATAGATTTTACAACTGTGTTAGGACAGGTTATGAACTAGGGTGTGCTTCAACTTACACCAAAATTCAGGTTACACCACTGTCGTAGGAATGGATCTGTGTTGTAACTTGAGGACCCCCTGTACTCCATAGAACCGAATGTCAGAACCATTAAACGTTTAGGTACTGCTGCGTTTACCTTCAAGTGTATATCAGGTGAACTGAGACTGGTTTCAATCACACATTTCAATCAAAGCCAAGACCACAGTGGCACAGTCCCCTACTTCCAAAGCCAGACTTTACCTCACAGAGGCAATTTATAGAGAGGAAATGGTTTACAATCCAGGTAATACCCCTGTGGATCACTCAGTGGAGACAGACAGACATCCAGATGTCCATCAGCTCCCCTGTGACCAGCCAAGACAGGAGCACAGAGCTTCTGAATACACAGATGTGCTCATGAACATTAGCGGTGATATTTTAGGACTGGATAATATTGTCACAGTCACAGAGAAACACAATATCTTTATAGCAGGAGGACAAAATAGCTGTTAATATTGTCCCAGTCACAGATAAATATGATATCTTTATACCAGGAGGAAGAACTAGCTGTTAACATTGTTTCAGTCAAAGAAAAACATGATATCTTTATAGCAGGAGGAAGAAATGTCGATGAAAAGTAACATAACTCTTTTGTAGTTGTTATCTTACACTAGTTGTTTTATAGAATGAGGTTTAGTGCTCTGATATTTCTAAGCATTTATATTGACAAATTCATCATTCGGTGAATCATAGACTGAAGCTGCTATTTTCAAATAATGTAAAGGGCCAATTTAGAGGCAATATAGCAGATGTCATGACCCAGTCTGGGTAACTGTGATCGTATGTTGTAGGTGCCATGGGACGATACCCAGCATTGCACTGCCAAGTGTCTGGAGCATATTTACCTGTATGGAATGCCATTGATGGAAATGATTCAGACTCCCATGTGACCCAAATTTGACAGCATGCTGTCAGTCTCGTCTATAATGAGGGGGTCTGAGTCTGCCCTAGGGGCCTGAAGGATGGACAGTTGGGATTGTGTATACAGGCACACACACATCACTGGGCCCTCCCCCAACTGTCTGCAACTTTTTTTCCCCTACAGATGAGTATTCCACCCAGCGCTGTCTAATCATACACACACAGACACACACACACCCCGAGTTGAGCGTTGACCGGCACTAATGGCCTAATGGTGCTGGCCTACTTACAGTACAGTTTCTTCCAGGCTAGTGTCTGACGACTGCCCCAGCCATGCAGCGTCTGTTTGTGGGCTTCGATATTCGTGTTCATATTCATATTCTTAAACAAAGCCAAGGACTCCTCCTAGTACTTCAGTGCTATATACATCATCATGGCTATATGGAGTGGTCTGAAATGGATTTTCAAATATCTACTGATGTAAACAAACTCATTCACAGCGGTATTCTGTGAAATGCTCCGTTCTGGAGACACTTACGTGGTCTAGATTGTTCACAGCGCCTGAATAAAATGCATTTCGGCATCACTGCCAAAAGTAAATAAGCTAAAAGACACAACTGTGCTGTTTTGGATCTTCTTTAGTTCTCACTTTATTCCCTCCCTCACTCTTTCTACCAGCCTTTTCTTTCTTCTTATGCTCTTCCCCCTCCTTCTGTGTCCCTCTCACTCTCTCTTTCATTCTCTCTCATTCGAACTCTTTTTTGTCCTTCGTCCATCTGGTTGGTCACTGTCAGCACTCATTTTGTTCTCTGTGGCATGCAATCCATTTTTTTCGGTGTGTCTGTTTTTCTTCTCTCCCCGTTCCGCCGTGCTCTCCTTCATGCTGTCACTCTGACACTCTTCACACAGTGTCACTGCTGATCTCTCTCTCTCCCTCTCTTTCCCTCCCTCTCTGTTTCCCCTTCACTCTTTCACCCTGCTTTCTTCTCTTTTTCTTCTTTTTTCATCCCTCAGTCTGTTCTCTTGTTTTCTCTAGCTATGTTCTCTCTCTTTCATAGACACACTCCGTGCCTTTCTTCATTCTCTCTATTGCTCTTCTCTGGCTTTCCCTTCCTCAGACTCCCTGACTCTGCTTCCTTCTCTTATTCTCTCTCATTCAAACTGATACTCTGTTCTCTTATGTACCTTCTTTTCTTTTCTCTCTTTCCTTCACTTTTCCTCACTCTGCTTCCTTCTCTTATCCTCCATCTTTCTCTCTCCCTCATTTCCCGTTCTCTGTTCTCTTTTTCTCTTTTTCCTTCTCTCTCACACTCTTCCTTCTTCTCTTTATCCTCTTTTTCTATCCCTCACTCAGTTCTCTTCATTCTCTTCTCTTTTCCTTTCTCTCTTTATCTCTTTTATACACACACACACACACACACACACACACTGTGCTTATTTCTTCTTTTTCTCATTTGCGCTTAACCTGCTTTTCCTATCTCTCTTCTCACTCCCTTCTCCTATCCTCTGACTCTCTCTCCCATCTCTCTTTCATTTATCCTTTCTCTCTCTCTCTCTCTCACTCCCTCCTCTCTCCCTCACTTTGCTTCCTGCTCTGATCCTCTCTCTGTCTCTCTTTTCAATCTGTCGTTCTCTGTTCTCTTCTCTCTCTCTCTCTCTCTCTCTCTCTCTCTCTCTCTCTCTCTCTCTCTCTCTCTCTCTCTCTCTCTCCCCCTCTC
>JBBPDC010085143.1:0-10184 GCA_037974485.1 Hemigrammopetersius urotaenia
GTGTGTGTGTGTGTGTGTGTGTGTGTGTGTGTGTGTGTGTGTGTGTGTGTGTGTGTGTGTGTGTGTGTGGAGTGGGGAGGTGTTTTAGACAACACTACAGTCACGTAGCCACCTCAAACAATAAGGGCATTTTTCAAGCAAAGAGAATTATGAGGAAATGCCTGGAAGGTGGTTTTGCTGGAGCCGACAGGCACACGTGAGCAGAAAAAGCAGGCGGAGAGAGGAAATCACACAGCAAACATTATCTCACTTTGGACCATCTCATACACACACACACACAGACACACACACATCCATCCATCTAGGCCTGCTAGTCACAATGAAACACTGTTTACATGAAGAAATCTGCAGGAGCTCTTATACAGTATTGTGCTGAAGTCGACAGCCAGCTCAGACAGTTCTTTTAAACTATGAATACCTCTATCAGACCCACATGTCATCGCTGTCAGAACAAAACCTCAGCTCTCCAAAATCCTTATCTTTAAGAGAAGGAAAAAAACACCAAGTTATTTAAAAGTAATTTGTCTTGACAGTATGTGTGTTGCCAGCAGAAACACAGAATAAAGAATACACATAACAAACACAACTACACATAAATACAGGAAACTACACCAAGATGTCTTTGCTTTTCAAAAGTTATCAGTAGGTCAGTATATAGTTAACAGAACACAGGTGCGGTTTGTATCTCCGGCAGTTGTATTATTTTGTTCAATTCCATCAGCGGTGCCTGATTTCAGATAATAAAAGAATGAAGCAGGTATTGCATACTGTCTAACAAACACACACACACTACAAATAAGTGCTTACTCTCCAGATATCTCTACTCACAGTTTGGTTCTCATTAAATGACACATATGAGAACCTTACACTTGCACAGTATACACACACCATTCCCACGTGAGTGTGCAGGATGTGGGGCGGGACGGGGTGAGTCATGTTGCACATAGAGAGCTGACCTTAACAAAGGTCTTTCTGTATAGAAGGACATGGGAAATTTAATGCGCAGGCTTACCTGGACTCACCTGAAGTAATTCAGGGCCACTGATCTGCCTTTTGTTGTTGTTACTGTAGTGTATTTTACTAATATCTATTTATTTACCCTTCACTCTCTTTCTCTCTCTCACACACACAAAGCACACAAACACACACATAGACACACACACACACACACCACAGATTATCTTATAATACGCATCATTCGTTCTTAGTGCTGTTGATTTGCTAGGGTTTTTTTTAACAAACTGAGGCCACAACATCAGATAGACTACCAGTTTGTTCCTGAATCAACTGCCTTAAAACAACAAGTGTTGCAACAAGTGTTGGCCTTATCATCAGGGGATTACAGCACGCCTGGTCCTCTCCCATCACTCAACATGACATTAGTCTCGTCTAGGAGCTGAATTTAAAGTTAGCGTTCTCCAACAGTGTTGAACCGTCCGATGCTTGGCTTATTGGTAGTTTTAAATACGCAGTGGCACTTTTAAAAAAAAACACACATTCTAGCCTTCACACGCCAGTTAGTGGAATCATATGAGTGAGGATGCCCCAGCCAGCGGGTGGATGTGAACATGACAAAACTGGGGAGAAAATTGGATAAAATGCAAAACAAAGTTAACAGAATCAGGATTATTGTTCTATTAACTTGCTATTAGAAGTTTAATGAGTTTGTCTAATGTTATTACACACAAGGTAAACTCTTCTAATGGTTACAACCAGAGTTTCCTGATGCACATCAGAACCGATGAAACGATTTAATTGTTGCATGGTAAGAACACGTCGGAATTTGATGCTAAAGCCTCTTTCTATCTCCTCTCTCTGTCTCCTGATCAGCCTTTCGCTACACAATCCCCACACACAGTGTTATTGTAGAATAATCTGCATCTAAAAACAAAAAACAATGACTGATTAAAAATATGAAACCATTGCAGAGATAATCAGTGTAAGGCTTAGTGTGTGCTAAAAAACATTTTGAAACATGATTTAAATTATTCATTGGTTTAACTCTATAATCCTGAAATCTCTTTCTATCATCATGCCCAATGCCAACCGTCAACTAAAGGGGCATAAAGCCCCCCAGCACTGGGCTGTGGAGCAGACATCTAGAGCTAAGCCTTCCTAGAACAGCAAAGCATGATTGTTTGTTTTTTCTTCTTTTGAGCAGCATTTCATTTTAATAGAATTAATGATACAATTATAATCTGGTATAATCGGGTTCTTATAATATTCCTAATGTCTAATGAATAGTATTATGATTTGCATTTAAGATTCTTTCACTTGCCAAGATAACATTTTTGCAGAGCTAGAGAGAGGGAGGGAGACCTTGAACACTTGAACAGTTGAGTGAGGCCACTGAGGTTCTATAATAGGCCACTGTCCCAGGAAGGAGTCGGGTTACCGGAGCGGCCCACCCGCCCCCACACTTGTTCACTGGCCTCTCCGCTTACTCCTCCTGCCTTAATCCAAACACCTGAGGGAGGGGGAGAGGGAGGGAGGGATGAAGGGAGGAGATCCCCATGTGACAGTGTGTTCACATGCAGCACGAGTGAAACGTGTTACTGTAACACCTTGTCAGGGCCAGGGCAGTTATGTAAAGCTTGAGGACAGTGGAGCACCAGGATGTGGGCCATGGGTGCAACAGGTCGTTTCAGTCTGCCCGAAGACTATAGTTTTCTAGTTGTACAGCTTTTGCTTTGATTCGGTTTGGGTCAACAACCTGTTGTTTGTAGATCAGATAGATATAACATTTCACGATTTGATATGTATGGTTGTTTTTGCTCCATGGTACAATATATTTTTGTCAACATTTGTATTAGTATTTTTTAGTCAATATCTAAATGCCGAAACAAGCCAAGGTTTTAGAATGATGAAAAACTAAGACGGTCTGATTTTTTGAAGTGTATGTCCAGGTGTCTCTCAGGTGGGTTTTCTCATTACAGGCATAAACCTTTGCAGATTAGTCCCGTCCAAGTGAGCCCTGCCATTAAAGCAAAAATGGGCGTACCAAATACTAAGAAAATCCACCATTAAAACCACTGGTTGATAGTATAGAAAAGAGTCATCTTGATAATATTGCAAAATAGCACATTTTTCTTAGAGTTTCGGTCTTCACTTGAGGAGATGAGGAATTAAATTCACACATAAGCGTTATTCCCAGTGTTTTCATCTTAATCCGCACCATGTGGTTCTGTACCATAGGCACTAATTTCCCTGTACTTACAAAAGAAGATGCACAAAACATATGTACTTACAAAAGTTCAAACTTGCTGAAAACACTCTTATAATAAATGTCGATGGGAAGTTGGCACCTGCTTGTTATAAATGTGTTTTAAGTGTTCTGTTCTTTTGCTAAGTGATGAGAATGTTGGTATTAACTTCTGTGAGAATAGACTGTAGGCTATGGATGCTGCAGAGAGAGATTAGGTTCAAAATTCTAGAGGATTCATTTAGAGGGTTAGTGAGAATATGATTAGTCACATGAGTTTTTAAAGCCTTTGGAAAATTTGATTTTTAAAAAAGCTAAAGATGACCCACTTAAACAGAGCACATTTGGAGGGTTTAAGATGAGAATGACAGAGAAAAAGACAGAAGAGAGGAAAGAGAGAGAAAAGAGAGAGAAAAGAGAGGGAGAGAAGCGAGAGAGAGGGAGAAGAGAGAGAGAGAAGACAGATAGAGAGAGAGAGGAGAGAGAGAGAGAAGACAGAGAGAGAGAGAGAGAGAGGAGAGAGAGAGAGAGAAGACAGGGAGAGAGAGAGAGGAGAGAGAGAGAAGACAGAGAGAGAGAGCGGAGAGAGAGAGCGGAGAGAGAGAGAGAAGACAGAGAGAGAGAGAGAGAGAGGAGAGAGAGAGAAGACAGAGAGAGAGAGGAGAGAGAGAGAGAGAAGACAGAGAAAGAGAGGGAGGTTAATCTGGGATTTAAGAGAGGGAGACCCCTGAACAGAACGCAAGACACTAAGCTGTACAGTTCTGTGGCACATATGGGCTGGAGTTGCGCACACTTGATATGGGGAAGGAGAGTGGTGTAGCAATCAATAAAGAATTTACTTAAAAGAGAGTAAAGCAATGTTTCACTACAGCTTACAGTTGCGTGCAAAGAGATTTTTTAGGTGAAAATAAGTACAGACCCTCCAAACCACACAAACACACACACACCTGAACTGGAGTTGTACATAGTATATGTAGGGGAGTAAACTCTTTTTGGTGTAACAAACAATAAAAAATCCCCATAAATATACATATTGCCTTTTTTTCTCTTTTATTATTCTTTTAATCATGCTCTTATCTCTGTGCATTAAAAAGTGCAGAACGTGTGTGTGTGTCTGTCAAGGATGTATTTAGAAAATCAATCAAACATATGACCAGAGGCGCAAACATTTGAATGTGACCGTGTATTTGAGCATATAATAACTAACCTAAGGCTCCAGTGAGGATTTGAACAGACAGAAAGGATTTGAACAGTTGCATGCAGAATACTGTATGCCTTTAAGAGCTATTTTGAGGCTCGAGATATTTATAGCTGCTTCTGCTTTATCTAGTCCATCTGCGCCTTGTCAACATGCAGGCTAATTGAAAGCAAGCAGAAGCAACAAGTGTGTTCTGAGTTGAATCCCGGCTAAACTACTGCTCCCGAAGGTTTGCACAGAAACTGGGTTACAGTGGCAACACAAAAAAGGACAACAGTCTTGAAGATGGAGGAAATAAAAAATGGACAAAAGGTAAATCAGCAAAAACGAAAAGAAAAAGACAGAGGGAGAGAGAGAGAGAGAGAGAGAGAAAGAGAGAAAGAGAGAGAGAGAGAGAGAGAGAGAGAAAGGCCACCACGTGAAGGCAGAGTGTGTGTTGTCTCCAGGCCATGTGCTTCGAGCAAGCGTGTGTGAGAGGGTCGGCCAGCGTCAGCGTGTGAGTCATGCTGAATGAGCTCTCTCCATTTACACACAGACACACACAGCTACACACAAACCAACCCAATGATGGAAAACACATTAAGCCATCAACAAAATGAGAGAATAATGAAAAGAAGAGCGGAAAAAACAACAGCGCGTCCGTCCAGTACGACACAAGCACACATGTACACGTACAAGCAGCGCACACACACACTAGCAGCGCACACAGCCAGCAAGCCAACATTAAGGTCAGTGGGGGAAAGTTCAAAGGCCTTGCAAAAGCAACAGCTCAGTACGGCAGAGGCCATGGCACACGCAGAAACTACAGAAACAACAGCAGCAGTGGGGCTAACGATACCATTAGCAGGAGCAACATAAACAACGGCAGGAGCAGGACAGTAGCCAGCTAGCACCAGCAGCAGCAAGAGAACTGCAGGCATTGTGTTGTTAATTGGTTCAACTCCTAAAAGACATCTGATGTATTAATGTAACACATTTTGATCAAGTTGACTACTCTCACGGGGTCAAATTCAATATCCTAACATCCCATAACACCAGAGCAACTAGGGGCAATCAAATTCATTTTTAGGGCTAAATGTGGGTGGGAATGTAGACTCATACACCAACATTTTTAAACACCTTGTTGCGGAGTAACTCAAAGTATCTGCAATGACGCGCTCATCATTGCTCATCATTGTGGCATTGGGATATAATCTGATAGCGTGGATGAATAGTTCCACAGAAAATTTCAAAATAAGCATGTTCTCATCTGTCCTGAGAACACAGTCTCTGTGGTCAAAATAAACGTTATGTTTTACAGTTCACTACTGTAGTGATAAAAGTTCAGCAGTTGCCACTGCTTGTTCGTTGCCTCTGTCAACGATACAGCTGGATTATCCGTGATATAGAAAGTCTTCATTCTGGGAAAACGTGAGCTGTCAGATTCCTATTCATGCTAAACGACTTTCCCGGATGTTAAAAGAAGACAGGTTAGAGGAATTTGGGAGCAGGTTTTAGAGGTGGCATACTTGTTATTGGACACGTATGCCACCACTAGAAAGCGAAATGTCAGCAGACATGCATTCTCATCATGAAAGCACATCTAACTCCATGAGGATACAAACTGCCATAAGAGCGTAAACATTTTTTTTCAAAACCTAAATGTTGAGGAATACTAGGGAGAAAGGCCCTAACTGAAAAACGAGGGGAGTTCAGACTTAAGGGGACTGAAGTGGTCTCTACCAGCTCAAGTCAAGTCAAATCAAGTAGAGCTTTATTGCCATCTCAGTCGTGTACATAGTACACAGTGAGACAAACTATCGTCGGTGTAACATACAACACAACACACCCACAACACAGACGAACATGGGTAAACTGACTTAAAATGAAACTTATACTGTATATGTATAAATATATCTTTAAATATACTTACCTGAAAAATTAAATGTAAAATTATAAAAATATTAAAATACTAAGAGGGGAAACAGCAGGAAGACTCTAATGAGACAGTATCTCAGAGTTAAATAAAATAAAACCTCTCAGAATGTAAAGACATCCTCACGGAAGTTCCTCGGGTGTATTTGTTCATGTTTTTTGAAGGAGTGAATGGATTTGGACTCATCTCATTGACTTTGGACCTTCAGCACTGCCGTAGCTGCAAGCATGTGTTAGCTGCCTGTAATTCTGTGCCATTTGATACAGCAAAAGTGAATGCACTGATGCACCTGTTTCAACGTGACTGTGGCATTTGAAGGATCCTCGAGTCATTTCCAGCCAGCATGACTCCTTTTTTTCTTCCTGAAATCAGAATCGAGTTCTTGCAAAATGAGTGTTGTTTGCATCCATATTATTGCACCACGTTTGTTGCCTCCTATTGTTGCCGCTAATTTGCCCATTTACTCGGTTGTAAGAAGTGTCTGTATTGTAGCTGAAATTACTGTCGGTTAATTGAAAAACTACTTCAGTCCTCGGGCTGAGGTTTGGAAAAGGTTTTGCCCCCTATTAGTTTCACAGACCAAAGATGGTCCCCTATCAGGGTTTCAAGCTGTGCGTGTGCTGGTTCTGATTGACCTGATTTCTCTGGACATGAATTGCTTGGGCAGTAACAAAGGCTTCCATTATGTTACAGTTGTCTTGTAATGCTCTGTATCAAATTGCATTAACCCTACAGAACTACACTCTTAGCGTTAGAATGCAGTATCAAATGAGTTTAAGCGGCTATGCACGTGAATCAGAATTTACTAATAATGGAGAAGTTTATAAGATAATAGGCGGTTTACAAAATAATCTGATAAGTGCAAAAAAATAATAAATCTGAATTTTGGCAATACTTCTTCCAGCATGATTACATGAGTTTAAGTAATCTGATCATGGAAAAACTCCAGGTCTGAGTCAGTCAGTAATTAGATTTCTTTCTAAATACATAACGTATGAGCCAAGACACACTGCTTTGCAACCAGCAAATAAAGCGTACTGAAGTATGTATGAAAAATTACAGGCAGTCAAGCCTGTAATTTTTCATACCCCTGGCAAATTTTGACTTAATTACTTTTATTTAACCAGCAAGTTTCTTCTTGATTGGAAATGACACAGGCGTCTCCCAGAGGATAATAAGACGATGTACAAGAGGAATCATTGTGATGGAAAAATTTTCTCAGCATTTATTTACATTTGAACTAAACGTGGCATGTCCAACATTACTGTGTGAAAATACCAGTGGAGACATGCAAAAAGCTCATCAGTAATTATAGGAAGTATTTGATGACTGTAATAGCCAATAAAGGCTTTTCTATTGATTATTGAGAAGGGAATTAATATTTATGGACATGCCACTTTTTGTTCAAATGTAAATAAAAGCTTAGAAATACTATTCTCCACAATGACCCCTCTTGTACATCGTCTTATTATCTTCTGGGAGACACCTGTGTCATTTCCAATCAAGAAGAATATTGCTGGTTGAGATATAACATGGATGTGTGTATATATCAGGCCCTATAGTTAATGTGCATGTAAACACACTCATAAAAAAGTTCATAAAAAAGTTTATCTTTGTGTCATTTCCTAATCTAGTTTTTCCTTTTAACCATCTTCCTCTCATAACAGCAGCAGAAACATTACCTGCTTGTTCTTTACCCAAAACATGTCCTTATACAGCCTCTGGCTTGGGTTGTGACAGGCTATGAAAAATGTACGCGAAGGCTGTTCAGGTCATTGCCACATTTTCAGGAAAGAGGAAACTGACCTAATTCAGAAGTGAAGTGAAAAGTGCACAATATTCTGCAAGATAGCACATTCAAATGTGAATGATATGTGTGTGATGATAAATCGGCGTGATAAAGGATTGATGTACAGAATGACAGACCATTTAAGCTATTGTATATGCAAGAACGCAAGTTTTTCTACACATGCACATATACGTCAATGTAAAAGGCCAGTGGCCTCACAGTAGCACGTGCACGTGAAGGGAAAAACAAAACAACACAGTGATTACTGGAAGAGTCACATGCTGCTGGGATTATTATAATTATGAATGACTTCCTACAACAGCAGGGTCAGTAAAACAATAAAACCAAAATCATCACAAAATGCCATCCCTCATAAACTCCACGTGAGTGCACTGCCCTTTGGTGAGTGCTTATCAAGGAACTTCTATATCCTACAGTGAAAGGCCAGCAGGTGATAAATAGTTTTTGCTTTATTGACAGTTGCCACAGAAAACAACAGGTATAGACATTGAACTTCATTGAACTTTGTTTAGTCATTGTCAGTTCCTTGCACTCAAAAGTTTATAGTGGCAACTAAGTAATTCATAATTTCTGCACAGTAAGCCTTAGCTTAGCTTTAAGCAATAACAACAGTGTGCATTGACTCAAAATACACAATAAGAAGTCAATGGGCAGGTGGTGAAGATGCAGGGTTATATGAAGTACAAAAAACATTATTGTCTATAATAGTGATGCTGATCTGCGTGATTTCTAATGACCCCAGCCTGCCTGCCTCAAAAGTCAACCCTCCTAACTTACAATTTACAGGTTGAGCCAAGGGCCGGCAAGGTTGGGGTCAGTTTATCAGAAAATGACGTGGCTGTTTGATGGGTCGAGTCAAAAAGTGAGAGTTTTAAATAGTTAAATAAATAACACAAACATTGCAAGTTCGGGCCATTTATTAATGAATATTTTAGCATGTGGGGCATGTTGGGTTGGCCCCCATAATGGATCGGATAAGTGTGGGTCATAAAAACCCCTAACTAAAGCATCACTAGTCCATAGTAATTAGACAGATGCTATAGATACAGCAAGATAGATACAGTTCCAATTATAATGCTTATGTAAGTTTTTGTGATTGACATTATCATCTCATGAAACACCTTTTTTTACTATATCTTTGAGATTCATGTATTGATGTCTGTTGTAACTGCCTGCACCTGATTCTAAAAGCAGTCAAAATGGGCTTAAACACTCCTTAAAAGATCAATGTAAATGGACTGAGCTGAACTGACTGAATAGGCAGCTATCCACTATAAAAAGAAAAGTATATGGAGTCGCCCCCCACCCTTTGCAACAATAACAGCTTCCACTCTTCTTAGGTTTTCCACAAGATTCTGGAGTTTCTGTGGGAATTTGTGGATTGGTGCAAAGTAATGCTGGAATAGAAAAGGTTCGTCCCCAAACTGTGTCTACAAAGTTGGAAGCAGGTCGTTGTCCAAAATGTCTTGGTCTGCCAAGCTCAAAGGTATCCCTATACTTTTGTCCATATAGTAAATATATGTAAATGTGTTTGCTTTTGCCACACCATAGGTAACGTTAATCTAGAACTGGCTGCATTTGCATTTAGGTTTCTAGTGTTGACACTACTTTGCACTCATTTATTTTTAAAAAAAAAAAGCAAGAACAATCAGTATTCCATGATATAGGTCCTTTCATTTAAGGTCAATGACTAAAGCATAAGATGAGAGGTACAAGTTGCTGATGTGCAATTTGCAATACTTGAAATTGCCACACCAAAATGATTTATGCACTCCTGGAGTCAGCGGTGTTTGAATGAACTCAAAGCCCTGACCTCGGATGTCGGCTGCCTTTAGGCTGCCCACTCAGGGCCGCCCGGGGCTGGAAGCTCTGCGCTGGTCCTGTCTGGCTCTTAGCCCAGCCTGTAAAAAACCCCACTGACCTGCCAGAAAATGAGTCAGGCCTTTCCAACCAGACACACCGATTACAGTGGAATGTGGGTGCCTCTCTCTCTCTCTCTCTCTCTCTCTCTCTCTCTCTCTCTCTCTCTCTCTCTCTCTCTCTCTCTCTTTCTCTCTCT
>JBBPDC010085173.1:0-10183 GCA_037974485.1 Hemigrammopetersius urotaenia
TGTGTGTGTGTGTGTGTGTGTGAGTTTGTGTGTAAAAGAGAGAGAGAGAGAGAAAAGAGAAAAAGAGAGAAAAAATATGTGAAGTGGTTCAAAATTGATTGGGCTTTAAAATGAGATGGGGAATCTGTCTGTGTGTGTCCCGGTGTGTGTGTGTGTGTGTGTGTGTGTGTGTGTGTGGATGCTCTCTGCTCTCCTTGGCATTGCCTCAGGCTTGGTTAAGCTAGACAGCATCCAGAGAGCATGAGACTGTTAGTTCACCTTAACAGGTCAACCTGAGAGCAAAAGGAAGAAAGGGGGAGAGAAAGAAAGAGAAAGAGACAGTAAAAGAGTCAGGGACGCTGGTTCACTTATCACACACCGACAGGAGCAACCTTTCACTAACACGGTTCATGCGAACACATGCACGCACACTCAGACAGGAACATTCATTAACTGTCAGAATTAGATCCTGATCTTTTCTCATTGGGTAGAGTTTAGCCACGCACATACACATAGTAACCAAACACAAAAGAACACATTTTAGCGCAGTTACAGGTTTTTTTCAATGGCTTAAACACAATTTTGAAAATCGGGCCCATATTTTCAAAACACTTCACACAATTAGCACAACACAACACCCAATTAGCACAACATCTCAGATCTTTTGCAGAATGAAACGCTATTGTAAAAGCTCTACATTTCCATCCATCCAGCTCTTCCAGGGGGATCCCGAGGCGTTCCCGGACCAGCCAAGAGACATTATCTCCCCAGCATGTCCTGGGTCTTCCCCGAGGTCTCCTTATTGTCATATTGTACACAAATGCACATTATTAGCTAAGTGATTTTGAATGAGAGACACTACTACATTCGTTCTAAAACACTTTCTAAAAGCATTGTTTCCTAACAATAAAAGTACATAAAATGTGTTCACCAAACACCACATTAGATCAAATCTGTACATCTTTATTAACTGCAACCCCTACAGACATGCAAAAAGAGAGAGTAAAATGTGAAACATTTCTCCACTTGGCCGCATCTGGCCATACAGCTTCATGAACATCACATGCTATGTTTTCATAGGCAAGATATCGTGCAAAAACTAGGTAATATGTAGGCAAAAAATAATTGTAACAATGTTTACATAGTAACTAGTACATAGTACATATAGTAACTAATGTCCTGATGTGTATTCACATTTACATTTAGGCATTTAGCAAACTTTAATCCAAAGCAACCTAACTACAGGGGGCAGTCTCCCTGGAGGAACTTGGGCTTAAGGGTCTTGCTCAGGAACCCAGTGGTGGTGCTGAAGGTAGGGTTAGAACACATGACCTCTTGGTCCAGATGTATGCTTGGTCCAGTGGTATGCTACCACTAGTCCACAACACCACCAAAAACACACACACACACGCACACACATTACTATCTAATACAAATATTAAAAACAGACACTGAAATCATTCCACTAAAGAAGTTAGTTAATAACTGACTATTCAGCGGTTTCGAAACACCTTTCATGCCCCAAGACCAGATTTTGCTTTTTAGTGGTTAAACACACACACACACACTCTCTCTCTCTCACTCACTCACAAAGGGCTAACGGTCCTCACTGCAGGCACTGTCACTACTTGTTAATGCAGGGCCAGCGAGGTGTTGATTTAATTAAGCTGTTTGTCAATGCACGAAAACTCAAAACACACCCCACAGACTTGTTAAGTAGCACTGATATGAGGGCCATTCACACACTCCAGTGGCTGAACGTCCATGTATACACACACTTAACGCACACACACATGCGCACATAAACGTAATTAGCATCGAATCAATGCTCTGCACAAGAAAAGCAATTAGTTGCTTTGACAAAGAGCTTGCTGGTTAATATTTAATCAGGGAGCAGCTACAGGGGAGGGGCGAGCAAGGCTTTTTATGTACAGTTTATCGCCGCAGGGAAACACTGCTTTACTAATTGAGAGGCCTCCGATTCTGATGTGTAATAGATCGTAATCAGTAAAGACCTGCACAACCTTTCATGAGTGGCAGCGCAAAGGGACTGAAAGAGAGGGGGAGAGAGAGAGAGAGAGAGAGAGAGGGATGTAGGGCCAAAAAGAGACAAAAAGATAGAGAATGAGAGAAGGGGGAGGAATAACTAAAGAGAGAGAAAGAAAGAAATAAAGAGGGCATGGAGATAAAGACGAAAACACAGAAATGGAGAGTGCAGAAAGAGAGAAAGAGTGAAAGAAAGAGAGAGAGACATTGCTGAGGTTGAGAAAACAATTGCTGACAAATCAAAACAGCTTACCTTATATATAAATGTACTGTGTGTGTGTGTGTGAGAGAGAGAGAGAGAGAGAGAGAGAGAGAGAGAGAGAGAGAGAGAGAGAGAGAGAGAGAGAGAGAGAGAGAGAGAGAATGTGTGAGCTTGTGTGTGTGTGAGTGTGTGTGTGTGTGTATTCGTGAGTATGAGGAGGAACTGATGCAGAACAGCAGGTGAATAGAACTCGGCTGAAATTGGTCGTTCAGTTTTACACTGGTGTGTGTGGTGTGTGTGCCTCTTCATGCTTCAGTAACAGCAGATTGAACTGCACTACTGGACAGCTGCAGAGCTATGTGTGTGTTTGCATGTGCTTACATGTGCAGAGGGAGAGAGAGAGAGAGAGAGAGAGAGAGAGAGAGAGAGAGAGAGAGAGAGAGAGAGAGAGAGAGATTTTATATGAAACTAAATCAAAATGCTCTGGTTGGTCTGACAGTGCAAGGTATGTTCCAGCCGCAGGCCTCCATCTCTTTATTGTTCTCCTAAACTCCATCTCTTTATTCTTCGGTCGTGACAGAAGGGGTGAGCTGGTTCTGTATTTGCTCGGTGGCATTTGATGATTAAGGATATCCAAACAGAGTTTTACATCAGTCAGCAGTGGCTGCAATATTGAATGCGGTCAGATCCCAGTTAACCCTTTAAACCAATGCCTTAATCAGTGAATCGATAAAGCAGTTATCAGTCTAACGTAAATGAGAATGTAGGTTTATCTGAAAGTTAAAATGTATTATCCAACACCACTGTGACACCCAGTGATGGGAATAACGGCGCTGTAAATGAACGGTGTTACTAACGGCGATACTTTTTTCAGTAACGAGTAATCAAACAAATTACTGTTTCCCCCGTTACAACGTCGTTCCCGTTACTGACAATAAAATGTGCGTTACTGTAACTGAGAACACTGAAGCGGTTTTCATGCGAGCAGCGTCTCTCTCAGCCATAGGACCTCTCTTTCTCTGGGGTGTGTGTTAGTGTGTGTTCGGGGCCGGGGACACATAACCAGTGATAATGACTGGTGTGTCTGTAAACGTGGTGTAACTGAGAACGTGATGATTAGCTTAGATTGAGTAAATTTCCATTGTTTGCCAATCATAGGCAGAGTAGTGCGGGTGCAGAGTAGTGCACTTTTCCTTCGCTGAGGTGAAAGGCAAAAATGTTGAATCTGATAGTTGTCTCTCACATTGTCCCACAACAACATTATAATAAACATAAAACATTGTACACTAATCTACACTATTTTATAGTTGTATTAAAT
Source organism: Hemigrammopetersius urotaenia (assembly GCA_037974485.1). Lineage (NCBI taxonomy): Eukaryota > Metazoa > Chordata > Actinopteri > Characiformes > Alestidae > Hemigrammopetersius > Hemigrammopetersius urotaenia. Next base: position 3,546 of record JBBPDC010085173.1, read on the forward strand.
TAGATTTTTTTTTAAAGTAACGCAATAGTTACTTTGCCTGGAAATTAGTTACTTTTATAATGATGTAACTCAGTTACTAACTCAGTTAATATTTGTGAGAAGTAACTAGTAACTATAACTAATTACTTTTTTAAAGGTACATGCCCAACACTGGTGACACCTAATGAATTTACATGGGATTTCATACAATTGAGTTTCCAGTGCAAGACACTCGTGTGTAAAAAAGCACCGAGAACTTTTACAGAATTTTTTTATTGTTTAAACAAGTTGGCATGGAGTGAAAAGAACAACGCACAAAAAGGTGGTGATATGTCCCTTACTCAAAATGACTAATTTTCCTTGTTTATCTTTGCACTGGAGCTATAAGAGCTAATGTGGGCAAACAAGTAACCGAAGCTTATAGCTGGTTATACTTGTCACTGGGGACACAGCATGGTCAGATTCCACTTACCTCATCACACACTGTATGAACACACAGGCAGCATGTTGGGTTGCACTGTTGCCTCACAGCAAGAAGGTCCTGGGGTACGGCAACCAAGTTTCCTTTCTGGATGGAGTTTACATATTCCCCTGATGTCTGTGTGGGTTTCCACCTGGGTTTCCTTCCACAGTCCAAAGACATACATGACAGGTGAACTGGAGATGGTAAATTTGCCCTATAAAAAGAATTAAAGAAATAAAAATACATAGATAAACGTACAATAGCATTGCAGACATTTTAAAGAAGGCGGAAGAGAGAAGCAATGAAAGATGAGTGGTCCTACTGATATTTTTGGTTAGAAACAATTGGGTTGAATTCTTAAACATTTAGGTACCAAAGATTCTCCATTGATCATTTTTTTGTCAAGGTCTTCCCCTGGTTAAGCTTTCAGACGATGGATTAAAGTCCTAATGTGTAAGATAAGCATAATTAAAGATTATCTGTAAAATCAACCAATGTGTTGGACTGGTGACCTGTCCAGGGTGTTTTTTGCCCTCTGACCACTGGGACGGGCTCCAGCACCTCCCTTCTGTGACCCTGGTTGGGATAAGCAACTCAGATAATAGGTGGATAAATGAACAACTCTAAGCATCGAGAGCAGCTTCTGCTGTTTTTAGCCATTTACTTCATCCAATTTTTATAGATACCCATACGCCATATAGTGTCACAAACCACAGAAGCAAGACAACCTGGAATTAGGGAAGAGCAAAACATGGTGTGAAGCAAGTGTGTGATGATTTTTTGCACTATGCTAACTGACTTGTAGCAGTAGGAAGGCTGGAAGCCACAAATAATTTGCCACCCTGTGAACTTCAACATAACAAAAAAAATCAGTCAGTTACTCTTAATAGTGTGATGTTTGACACACATACAAAAGAATTTGAATTTAATAATGAACCTGGACCATTTTGGGGCCAGAAATATTAAAATATTATTTTAAAAGAATACACATACACTAAAGGGAATTGTGGAATTCTAGTGGAATATCATAGATACTCCATGTTTTATTTGAAGCTTGATGAGAATTTCACCTAAAATGTAGTCAATGTGAACTTTTTAACCAGTCATTTTAACCATATACAAGTATACAGAGAGACAGAATGATGAAGCTCCTCTCTAGAGACATGGCATAGAGTTTTGCAAACACTTACACAAACTCACAAGTTAGGCTTCTGTTGTTTTTTTGTTGTTGTTTTACCGTCATTGAAGTGTCTACTTTCAGAAGGCATGGAGTGATGTTTGCAATGCAAAATCAGTCCCACTCAATGTAAATCAAAATGCGATTGGTTGATTTCACATTAAGTCCCTAATTATTCTTATCTGACAAATTAGGACTTCAGTCCAACGCCTGATTGAAATCTAGGCACCACAGAGTAAAAACTGATATGATAACTCTCCATTGAACACTTGGATAATAATTGAACACAATAGTTTTCAGCTGAAATAATTGTTACTAATTGCTAATAATTGTTACTAATTGTTACTATTCTCCTCTAGTCTCTACTATTCTCTAGAGGAGAATAGTAACAATTATTTCAGCTGAAAACTATTGTGTTCAATTATATCTGAGACCGGTCTCATGAGTTTTCGTGCAGACATCATGAAATACAACTGAATCAAAATACATGCTGCGCTCATGATTCGGGGTTTTTTCATGCTAGGACAGTGCTTCACTACCATATGTATTTTAATATGCACTGTGTAACACCGCCAGTATCAGCGCTAACTGGTTACTGAGGACAGGAGAGAACTAATGAGTTGATTCCGGATTGTTTTTGCAAAACGTTTAAAACAGGTTGAAATGCCATGAGACAGGGAGAGTCCCTAACCCTAACCCTAACCCTAACCTTAACCTTAACCCTAAACCTAACCCTAACAGTCACCAGTTAGTGCAGATACTGATGATGTTACGCAGTGGGCATTAAAATTCATAGGGTAGTGAAGCGTTGTCCTAGCACGAAAAAGTGAAGCACTGTCCTAGCATGAAAAAAGCCCTAAATCAAAAATCGTGCAGCACGCATTTTGATTAAACTGTATTTTATGATGACTGCACGAAAACTCATGATGCACAATCTTATTTTTTTAATCTATGTATTCTTTTATTTCTACTATTTGTATTCATAATATTTTGATTCTATCACCGTAAAGCACTTTGAATGACCTTTGTGTATGATAATGGGCTACATAAATAAACTTGGCTTGACCTGGTACCTGGTACTCCACAGCGCCCATGGAGCAGTGTGTGGGGACCAGAGGTATGAACCTTCACTGGTCTCACGATTCGATTCGATTACAATTATCATGTCAACGATTCGATTTGATATATCGATGCATACCATGAATTTTTGTCATTATGTCACAATGTTATGTTTTCAAATACAGGAAATGCAGACAAACCAGAAAATGTAAACAAAAATTGTGACCATTACACTACATTGTAAACAGAAATAAAGAATATAGACATAGCTTATTAAAATGTAAACAGAAATTGTGCCCATAACATTAAATTAAATAGTACAGGCTTAGCCTACATCTTCAATGATTATGGTCAGTCTTCAAAAACAAAACACTCTGCAATGCTATGATATACAAAATAAAATTTACGTGCACTGGACACAGGGCTGGACACATAAGTGCACTGGACACAGGGCACTTCCTGAAACATTGCAAATATTAGTCAGTGTTCAGCACTTGAATATGAACACAAGGTGAGCAACATGCTCTGGTTTGAGACCTTTCTGCAGTGACCACATATCTGGCTGTGGGGAAAACCTGTTCTGCAGGTAGAACTGTTGTGTAAAATACAAAATAAGAACTGCCCAAAATACAATATTTAACCGCAGCACTATACACTTTTTGAATGTGCAAAATATCACAAGCACAGGTTTTTGTGTAAGAACACTAGTTCTTTTTGCAGTGACCACATCTCCTGCAGTGGAGAAAACACACTCTGCAGATATGCTTGTACCAGGGATACATACATAAGAGAGGTGGGGAAACGTGACCTCGTGTACCCGCCACAAAGGGGTCCTCAGTCAGATTTCCTCTTCAGCCCTTGCATAGGGGGTCTTGGGTTCTACTTTGCTCTCAGTATCACTGAAAGACTGTCCCAGCAAACCCACAAGCAGCGATGATGAGGCCTTTCTTTTGAGAGAAGAGGGGCTGCCTTCAATTGTTTTGGAGAAGTTGTATGATAAGAGGAGCAATAAGTGACGCTTGGATTACACTCTTCAGACATCAGCAGCGTTGCATCCTTCATTGGCTTTAACGCCTTCACAGCGTCCCCTGCATCTGACACGTCTGTTTCATTCAGTGCACAGAGGTCTGACTCTCCTCTTTGAACTTCTGGTGATAGCAAGGTGGCACAAATGGCAGGCTGCTGTTCCAGAAACCTCTGAATCATGTCAAATGAACTGCTCCAGAAATGCCTGGAGTTAAAAAGTAAACTGCTTACTGATATTTCAACAAGGTGGTTCACTTTCAAAAGGTGGCTAGCTGTAGTGCTGCGATGGAAGAATGTCGATATACATTGGATTGTTCCTAGAAGTCTGGAGAGTGTGGCCACTTTAAGTGCCCACTGAGAGGTGAGGTTCAGCATATGGGCGAAGCATACGTCACAAGCACCACATCTTTATCTGATAGCTGCCATTCTTCCACAACATGAGACTGTAGCCCTGCCAGGTGTGCACCCATGTGAGACTCATACAGAGCTCTCGTCTGCAACACATGGGACATAATCTGCCCGTCCTTGCTAATGTAATGTGCCGTCACTGTAACATGAGACTCTGTTGCTAGTCAAGTCCTCGACTAGCTTTGCTCATTGATTCTGTTATCTGGGCTCTGGTTTCCTGGTAAAGATCCAGTATAACCTTCTCTGTAAGGTGGCTGCGTGATGGGACCTTGTACCACGGCTCCAGCATCCTTAGCAGGTGCTGAAACCCAGTGTTGTCCAAAATGGAATATGGCCGTAAATCTTCTGCTATGAAAGCTGCTAATGCCTGGGTTATTTTCTCCCCTTTCTAAGAGTTGCATGGTATCATGGATAGAGCAGCTTTAATTGTTGGCTGTGCTGGGTTTAGAATTTCTCTGCTGTTGTTAGCATCTCAGGGTGGAAACGGCTAATGTGATTTCTCAAGTTGGTAGTGTTGCCAACATATTTAATTTCTGTGTGACATGCCTTACACACTGCATGTGACTTGTCCAATTCACGCTTCCCAATTTGTTCATAAAATCCAAAATGTGCCCAGATATCAACTTTTAAAATGTTTGCAGCGTTTTTAATCTCTCGGCTTCCCTTCGCCATTTTTGGTTGACGCGCATGCGGTGAGTAACGTCAGTGAGTTAAGTGCAGAATTGTCTATGTCTGTATCACGATCCATCGATTGATTAATTTCAACACCCCTAGTGGGGACGGTATTAAGGGTACCTCAGGCATGCCACTAGCAATCTTGCGATTAATTACATTACATTCATTTGGCAGATGCTTTTATACAAAGCAATTTTACAATTTGAGGGAAAATTCTAGCTTTATATATAAGGAAAAGCTACAAATCTAAAGCCTCCACACAAACATCACATTTGCTACTACAGGCAAAGAGGAAATCACACAACAAAATGGAAATGTCCATTTCTGTAATGGATTTCAATACATCAAACCCCTGAAGTTCAGCAAGTGAGCAAGACCTCTTGTGTCTTTGCCAATCAGTGGTAAGAGCGCACTTGGCTACTTCAATCACCAGCAAGAGTGCTTCTACCTCAGCCAGTCATCTTCAAGTGTTTGATAGTCTGGCCAATCACAAGGAAGAGCACGCACAGTTCAGCGTGACCCGTCACTTAAAGTGAACCCAGATACCTATGAGGTTACATCTTATAGAGGTAACGTAGGCCATGAAAAACAAGGGCCAAAGAAACACTATTAGCCTGCCATTCAAGTAGGCCATCCAAAAGTATAAGAACTCATTCTAAAGAGAAAACAATCAGTACTGAGAGTCAGTTCAGTCCATCTGAAACAGCAATCCCTGTCTGGCAGGAGTTAAACCGACGAGAGCCTCATCTCACACTCATCCCATGCACCGCGAAAGGTCACTTTACAGAAAGAAAAGCCGAACAGAATGCTTCTCACTTTGTGTATGCGTGTGTGCACTTCTCTGTATTGTATCGCTACCTATTCATAACGCAGTAAACAGAACGCCTTATCTGCCACTTCGTTGAATGTTTAATCTCTGCTTTCATATCCCAAACCCACAAGCGGAAGCCTGGAAAGTCTATTCTTCCTGGGATTACACTTCAGAGGAGCCTCAAGAGTCTGCCAAAGGCACGAGGATTTGAGAACAACATCCAAAACATTTTCTCAGGGAAGAGAAGAGAAGACTGAGCATTTTTCTCATTATCAGCATTCCTGAAAGATAACCCTTTATTGGTCCCATGGGTGGGAAATGTATGTATATATATATTGAAGTCTATGGATTTGAATGCAATGTCATCAAATGCTTGTGTCAACATAGTATATGTATGTATACGATTTGGTGTTAATTGCAGTGAATGATTGTTTCTGCTCTGATCTGTAGAACTGTAAGGTAATGCCTTCCACAGTTGGGTAATTACAGCATGTAGAAGTGAGAAAAGCAGCCTGAGAGAGGGGCAAGCAGAGTGTGAAATGCATATGTTTCACCATTTAGCAGAATGATTACGTCTCTTTCTCTCTCTCTTTTGGCTCTTTTGGTCCACACCTCACATCTGGGAGGCAGGGCCACAGGAAATGAGGATGGTGAGAAGATAAGAGTGGACATCTTTCTGATAGGGTTTCTAAGCAACAGGCCGGGCCGGCCGTGTGAGAAGCAGGAGCACAAGTTCAGTAAACACTCTTCACGCTTACACACACACACACACACACACACAAAATGAACCCTTTACAGCTTTATTACATTAATTAGAACTGAAACTGGCATAACGGGCCTTGCTGCCCCCCATCATTTCTTAAATACAAGTCTGCAGCCAAAATGACAGAATAGGTAATAAGTGTTCTCCTCCAAGCATGCTGAGCTGTACAATACATTTACATTTACGGCATTTATCAGACACTTTTATCCAAAGCAACTTCCATTTCCTAACTACAGGGGACAGTCTCCCTGGAGCAACTTAGGGTTAAGGGTCTTGC
>JBBPDC010085194.1:0-10183 GCA_037974485.1 Hemigrammopetersius urotaenia
GTGACACAAAGCAGACATAAAGCAAAATAAAAGTCCAAATAAAACACGGTGGCCATCTATGGCCCACAGCCGTGACAACTATGTATTTAATCAATTAAAATGTTCTCTTCTCTAAAGACTTCTACTCATTTTTTACTAAAGAATTACTTTTGTGTATTTTTTTTTTTTTTACTGTTCGTCCTTTTACTTTTTTTTTTTTTTACCGTCCTTTATCTTTTTAAATTGTCATTTGTAATATGTCCCCTTTCTGAATGTCAGGCTATGATCGGATTCTGACATTCAGGAAGACGGATGGATCGTATGGTGCGTGGAAGGACTACCCCAGCAGTACCTGGTAGGTTCCATGTCAGGAAAGAGCAGCCCTGCCTTGAGGCAGTAAAACAGCAATGAAGAACAGGAGATGATCTTTCCCTCAGAAGATGCTCTGCTGATGTTCTCCTCTAGGCTGACCGCCCTGGTGGCGAAGGTGCTGTCCCTCATCGCCGAGTGTCAGTTAGCGGCTAAAGCTAACCAAGAAATCGTCTCACAGATGGAGATCCGGGAGCCGGTCAACTATCTCATCAAGACTCAGAACTCAGACGGCTCTTTCACTGACCCTCATCCCGTCATCCACAGAGAAATGCAGGTCAGGAAATGTCTGACTTTCTTCTATGATCACCACGACGATTAGATTAGATTAGATAAGAGGACATAGAAATGGTTATACAGCAATCCAAGCGCACCTGCGTATATTGAAAAAACTCGTTGTTGTGTTTTGGTTAAGAAAATGCCTAAAATTGTTATAGTGTAAACCCTAAATATGCCCACAAATATGCTCCCAGAACACTTTACCCTTAAAGAAAATGTAAAGGTAAATAAATAATCAGAATCAGAAAACTGTTTAAAAAAACTATTGCATTAGCCGTTAACATTAGCGGTTAGCATTAGCTGTGCGCAAAGACTCCTACACAAAATAAAGGTTGAAATTACTCTGAACCCGCATGTTTAGACAGGGCACAACTTACTAATACTAAATAAACAGAGATAACTGTACATTAGATTAGATTAGAGTATCTCAGATTTCATGACATTGGATTTGTTATTTTGCATTATATATCTAAAGGATACTGGATTAGATTCGATTACATTAGAGTAGATAGATTAGATCAGAATAAATGATGCTAGATTAGTCTAGATTACATTTATGTTAGATTAGTCTGGGTTAGATTAGATTGTGAATTATCTGCTGTGGTCTGATCAGAGGGTGAGTGCAAAGTTAGATTAGATTAGATTAGACTGGGAATAACTTTGCTCTGCTGGGTATAAAAAACATGAAAACTAATAAAAATGACAATATAAGTAATTATAATTATAATGCTAATTACAAGCAGAATTACATGACGAAAGTATTCAGTATTAGGAAAAAATAGGATACAATTGGTGGTTAAACAACCTCGTTAAAAAGAGGCTGTTTTGTGACTGTGTGTGTGTGTGTGTGTGTTTCTGTGTGTGTTTAGGGTGGTATTGGAGGAATTGAGCAAGACATCTCTCTCACCGCCTTCATCACCATCGCTCTGAAACGCTCGCTGCCCTTCCTGGACAGAGAAACGGCCGTTGCGGTAAAAGGGGGTTTGATCTAACCTGTTAAAGATCCTACAGTGTGTTTCTGCTTTAACCATTAACCGTGTCCCACTGACGGTATTTCCAAACGTTTGGTGTCTGATGTTCAGAAGCAGAGCATTTCTCGTGCCACGGCTTACCTCCTCTCCCGCGTCGACAGCCTCCAGCGACCTTTCGCTGTGGCCATCACAGCCTACTGCTTATCCACGTGCCTTGAAGATCGGACTCTGGCCTTACCAGCCTGGAAGAAACTGAAGAGCCTGGGAATACAAGGTGAGCACCAGAACAATCACAGGCAGTTATTGATCCAAAAGCAAATCTAATTAGATCTGATTATCTCACCCTCTGAGCTTGGATTAGATTCGTTTAGATTAGACTGGATTGTGAATAACCTTGCTCTGCTCTGCTGTGGTATGATCAGAGGGTGAGTGTAAAGTTACATTAGATTAGATTAGATTGGGAATAACTTTGCTCTGCTGTGATCTGATAAGAGGGTGAGTGAAAGATTAGAGTAGATTAGATTAGATAAAATTAGATTAGATTAGATTAAATTAGATGGGATTGTGAATAACTCTGCTCTGCTGTGGTCTGATCAGAGGGTGAATGAAAGGATTAGATTAGATTAGAGTAGATTAGAGTAGAGTAGATTAGATTGGATTGGATTGTGAATAACTCTGCTGTGCTGTGGTCTGATCAGAGGGTGAGTGAAAGATTAGATTAGAGTAGATTAGATTAGATTGGATTGTGAATAACTCTGCTCTGCTGTGGTCTGATCAGAGGGTGAGTGTAAGGTATGGCGGGAGAGGGAGGACCTGAGGCTGGTTGAAGAGCATAAGAGTTACCTGGTTCCTCCGGCGGTGGCTCTGACGGTGGAAACCACAGCGTACGCCCTGCTGGCGGCACTCACCCATCAAGACACGGAGGAGGCCAGAGCCGCCGCCTGCTTCCTCTCCTCACAGGAGAACTACGAGGGAGGGTTCAAATCTACACAGGTCAGCCAATCACAGCATGGTCGGCAGGGTCATTATTAACCCACAGGCATTGTTACTGCTCCCTCTACTGGCCAGTGAGTAAATGTGTAATACTATACATGTTAACATGCCCAGACTGTCAGGACAGCAGGAATGGGTGGGGCTAAATTCCTATATGCTAAATGGGCAGGGCTAAATTCGTATCGGTTAAATGGGCGGGGCTAAATTCATATTGGCTAAGTGGGTGGGGCTAAATTCTTATAGGCTAAATGGGCAGGGCTAAATTCCTATATGCTAAATGGGCAGGGATAAACTCATATAAGCTTTTTATATTGCGTGGAAGTTCATCTTCATCTTTTTGTTCTAGGACACCATCATGGCTCTGGAGGCTCTGTCGGAGTATGCCGCTCTCAAACCTGAAACTCCGCCCAGCACCATCACCGTCCAGTTCACCAGTCCAGTGAAAACAGTGATAGAGAAGCTTGTGGTGGACAAGAGGGGCGAGAAGGTAGAGGGAGAGCTGAAGGTACAGAAAGCCTGGATTTCCATTAAGAACTTTTTGCTAGTCAAGTCTATTTTAAAACACCAGAAACTGACCCAAAATGCTGAACAAGGTAAAGAGGTCAAAAGTAAACAACGTTTAAAATAAATAAATATATTACCAACATTAAAACAAAACAGAAAAAAGTGATTTAAAATATTGCATACATTCTATCTGTGATGACGCTAATTCTAGACTAGGACCCTCTCAGACCTCACAAAAGACATGGAAGACTTTTGTTATAGTTAAATGATATGAACATGTGCAAAAGTCTTGACCACCCCCCACCCCTCCTTTATTAACATTTTGCTTCCAGAGATCCAGACTTTCTTGTATGTTAATGTGTTCTTGAGAAACAGTGCTCCAGGCTTCCTGAAGGACCTTCAGAGCTTCTTATTTCCAGTCCAGTCCCTGAACCTGACCAGTTCCAGAGGAATGTTTCTGTTGGTTAAGACACACAGCGACCTACGTATGAATCATTCAAGCAGAACAAAGAGCATCTAACTGAAGTCCTGAACCAGTGAAGAACCAGGAGCAGAGGATTCCAGACGATCAGGCGGTGATCAGTATACTGGTGGTGCTGAATGCTGAGTGGGCGGAGCTCCTTTATCTAGGCTTCTTGTGTCTTTAGACACTTTGCAGTCTGTCAGTAAACATTTGTTCACATTTCTGTAATTTAATCTACTTAGTGTCACAGAGATCAAACAGTCTGGCAGAAAATAGTATTTTTGCACCAACAAGGCGATTCAAAATGAAATATAAATAAATGAGGGGGCTCAAGACTTTGGCTTAGGAATCCGAAGCCTTTGCTGTAGTCTTTCCATCCCCTGAAGAAATCTGTAGATCCATCAGTTCTGCCCTGAAACACCTAGCAAACACACATTCACACACACAAAATAAGTTTAAAATGTGACCGTTTCTTTCGTTTAATCTCCCCTCAGTATGACCTAGATACGACTGTCTGACAGGCAGAACAAGAGTCTCTTTTGAGTGAACTGACAAAAAAGGCCTTCAGGAATGAACATAACGACAGATTGGGCGTCTATGGCTAACAGAGCTGGTACAGCTAAGAGTCTATAAGAGTAGCTGTGAGTCTTTAGTCCATAACAACAGGAACAACAATCGCCACTGGAGCTTTAAACAGCAGTTTCCCTCGGATAGGGGAAGAGCATGTGGGGAGTGGAACCAGTTGAGGACATCTTGGCATGGGATGCCAGGAACTGCAGGCATGGGAAAGTGGTGGCCTGGGGTCCCAACTGTGATCGGTTGAGCTGGACAAATGTGCAGCAGTTCCGTCAACCTGGGCTGAAGGAGTAATTCAGCCTGTGTCCACCAGGTGGCACTACAAACAAAATAACTACAAAACGGTCAGGTGCTGAAACAGCACTTACTTCTCCTCCTCTCTTCTATTAAAGTTTAAATCTTTAGTTTAAATCTCCTGCAGCTGCAGAAACAAATCTAGTCTTTTTATTGAGTAAATGACTGTGTTTGATATTGTTTGTTTATTTGTGTATTTGTTTCACAGAGACTTGTGGGAGGTCAGATCAATGCGAGGTTTTCAGGGAAAGGTGTAGCAAAAGTAAAGGTAATCATAATAATCCTCACCACAATCACAATCACCACCGAATCTTTATCTGTTGTGTTTAAGTGTGTCGACCCGGTTCTGGTCTGTCCCGGCAGGTGGTGAAGGCGTATTATGACCTAAACCCCTTCAGGACGTGCGACGACCTGTCAATCAACGTCACAGTGCAGGGAAAAGTGGATTACACAGGTGAGAACACACACACACACACACACTCTCACACACACTCACTCACACTCTCACACACACTCACTCACACTTCCACACTCACACACACACACACGTGCGCGCGCGCACACATTCACACACCAACAAGTTTTTCAATCTTCAGAATAAAAATTCATGTGGGCGTGTCCACAGTTTAAGCTCCGCCCACTCTGCTCTGTCTGTTCCAGCTCGAGTGACAGAAGCCTACGACTATTACGAGGATGGTGCGGACGAGAGGGCGGAGGAAGAGGGGGAGGACCTCCCACGCGCCGCCATCGAGTGGTTTGACATCCGCAGCAGACGCAGACGTGACACACCGCAGCAGACAGAGAACACAGTGGTGTACCACGTGTGTGTGAGGTCAGTTACCTCCTCACACACACCTGCAGAACTCACACACATCTGAGGGTACCTTCAGTCTCAGGACACAAGAGCAAAATACTATTAAATATATAATAATAGTGAAGTGAAGTGAACATTTGTCGTACATGAACACACCACAGCACACCGAGTGTAGAGTGGGTTTGATCAATGCTTCATTATGCTTCGGTTTAGTTTATCTTTCTTTATGTATATCATTTTAATCAATCCTTAGTTCAGTAAATCAGTTTGATCAGTCCTCAGTTCAGTTAATCAGTTTGATCAGTCCTCAGTTCAGTTAATCAGTTTGATCAGTCCCTCATTGCAGTACCTCATGCAGTCCTGGTTCAGTCCTGACAGAATGAATAGCTTCTCTGTTTATTTTCTGATAGTCACTCTCGGAAGCAGAATCTGTCCGGAATGGCCATTGCTGATATCACACTGCTCAGCGGCTTTGAGCCCCACACTGCTGATCTGGACAAGGTCAGAGTCACAGCAACGCAACCACAGATACAGACACAGATACAGATACACACACAGATACAGACAAACACACAGATACAGACACAGATACAGATACAGACACAGATACAGACACAGATACAGACAAACACACAGACACAGACACAGACACAGATACAGACACAGATACAGACACAGATACAGACACAAATACAGACACAGATACAGACACAGATACAGACAAACACACAGATACAGACACATACAGATACAGACACAGATACAGATACAGACAAACACACAGATACAGACACAAATACAGATACAGACACAAATACAGACACAAATACAGACACAAATACAGATACAGACACAGATACAGATACAGATACAGACACAGATACAGACACAGATACAGACACAGATACAGACAAACACACAGATACAGACACCGATACAGATACAGACACAAATACAGACACAGATACACACACAGATACAGACAAACACACAGATACAGACACAGATACAGATACAGACAAACACACAGATACAGACACAGATACAGATACAGACAAACACACAGATACAGACACAGACACAAATACAGATACAGACACAGACAAAGATACAGATACAGACACAGATTAATATAAATATACATCTACTGTCAGTAAGGTCTCAGTATAACCAGTCTCTCTGGTCACAGCTGAAGGATCTGGCTGATAAATACATCTCCCACTATGAGGTCTCCCAGGGACGAGTCCTCCTATACTTCAACGAGGTAAACACACACACACACACACACACACACACTCTGATACAGATATACACACAGAAATACACACACGCACACACAGAGAAAGAGACACAGAGAGAGACAGAGAGACAGACAGAGAGAGAGAGATAGAGAGAGAGACACAGAGACAGACAGATAGAGGGAGATACAGAGAGAGAGAGACACACAGAGAGACAGACAGATAGAGGGAGATACAGAGAGAGAGACAGAGACGTGGATGTGTGTGGATGAGGCCGTGCTCTGGGTGTGTGGATGAGGCCGTGCTCTGTGTGTGTGGATGAGGCCATGCTCTGTGTGTGTGCAGATCCTCGGGGGTCAAGAGTGTGTGACGTTTGAAGCTGTGCAGAAAGTGCCGATTGGTCTGGTGCAGCCGGCTCCTGCCACCTTCTACGATTACTACGAACCAGGTGAGGCTTTCATTTTCATATCCCTGCTGTAAAGACGTGAGCGTCGAGGATCCAAACGGTTTACTTACAAACAAACACAAAAGAGTTCCTGGAAACATCAGAAACTACAGAAGCACAAGACGACACAAAAGATAAAAACTGGAGCGCCACAGAAACAAAGGAAAATAAACAGGTTTAAGAGAAGCAAGGTTTTACCAAGAATCCATAAACACAGACTGAAACACAGCATTATTTATGCTAACGAAGGAAGTGGAACACTACCCAAACAAAGAGACAGAGAAAGGACAGGGAGAACGTCACTCTGGCCCTCTGATTGGTTATAAGACCATGAATATTCATGATTTCAGTACATTCTCTCTCCTCCTTCACAGACAGGAGGTGCTCTGTGTTCTACAGCGCCCCCCGCAGGAGCAGGCTGGTGTCGGTGCTCTGCTCTGAGGACGTCTGTCAGTGTGCCGAGAGTATGGCCTCTCTCACCGGACACTCCACACCCTTACCGCACACTCTGCACCCCTTTCTCACCGCGCACTCTACACCTATACCACACCCTCGCACACCCCTCTCTCACCACACACACCACACCCTCACACACCCCTCTCTCACCGCACACTCCAGACCCTCGTACACCCCTCTCTCACCACACACTCCAGACCCTCACACACCCCTCTCTCACCACACCCTCAGGCACCCCTCTCTCACCGCACACTCCACACCCATCTCTCACCACACACTCCACACTCACACACCCTCACTGCACACTCCACACACCTCTCTCACCTCACACTCCACACCGCACACTCACACAACCCTCTCTCACTGCACACTGCACACTTTCACCACACACTCCACACGCGCATCACACACTCCACACCCGCATCACACCCCTCTCTCACCCCACACTCCACACCCTCACCACACCCCTCTCTCACCGCACACTTCACACCCTCACACACTCCACACCATCACCACACCCTCAAACACCCTCACCACACACTCACACACCCCTCTCTCACCGAACACTGTTTCACAACAGTACATTAGTAATAATTTAGTCTGAATAAACAAATACTGAATAATCCATGACAGATACTGAAAAATTCTTTCAGGATTTTGAATAATTCATAGTGGAGACTGAATATTCCAAAGCACAGGGGATACTGAATAATTCAAAAAGGATTATGAAAAAGATAATCGTAGATACAGAATAATTACTTGTAGGTACTGAATAATTCATAGCACACTGATCATTTCATAATAGAAACTCAGCAATTCATAGTAGCCACTGAATATTCAGAGTGAAGACTGAATCATTTATAGTATAGACTGAGTAATGTACAGTACAACCAACATTATTCATTATAGGATTTTGAATAATTCATAGTAGATACTCAGCCATTCATATTGGATACTGAATTTTCATTGTGGATGCTGAATAATTAACTGGAGTTTTCTATGATGCCAGGCTTTCTAAAGGTCACTTGGAATAAGATCAGAGCTGTTGTGTGTCCTGGTTTCTGACAAACTGTGTGTTTACAGGAGGCTGTTATCAGGAGAAGAAGACGTTTGAGTCGAAAATCACAAAGGAAGATAGATTCAAATACGCCTGTTACCAGCCTGTGATAGACTATGGTCTGTGTTTCATCAGCCAACACCTTCAGACTGCTGTTAAACTGAAACGCTCAATGAGTGACGCTCCGCTCTGTGTGTGTGTGTGTGTGTGTGTGTGTGTGTTGCGTTGCAGGACTGGTGGTGACTGTGGACTCAGTGAATGAAGCAAGTAGCTTTGAGCTGTACACCACCACTGTGAACGAGGTCCTCAAACACAGTATGTATTAATCTCCCTGTTTAACTTGGCGGTATGAATTAAACACCAATTTCCCCAGATTCTCCAAAAACCTCTGATTAAAACTACACACTGCAGATTCACACTGGATTAAACTCACTATTGTTACTGGAAAACTACACACTGCAGATTCATACTGGATTACAATCACTAATATTACTGGAAAACTACACACTGCAGATTCATACTGGATTAAAATCGCTATTTTTACTGGAAAACTACACACTGCTGATTCATACTGGATTACAATCACTAATATTACTGGAAAACTACACACTGCTCATTCATACTGGATTAAAACTACTCTACTGTTGTTGTTGTCAGTCTGTAAACACTGTATCTGACCCACAGGTGGAAAAGCCAGTATTGAGGTGGGAGATGTTCAGATATTTGCCAAAAGAAAGCACTGTAAGGGTAAGCTGGAGAACGGCCAGAACTACCTCATCATGGGCAACGATGGTACCGGCCCAAACTCTAAACGGCTGTGAGCGTTACCACATTTTACTTTCTTTACATTTATAAATGAAGTCTGACTTCTGCCATTGCCTTGTGCTAACTTTTGTCTCTTAAAAACACAACAACTAACCTCTCCAGGCTCCAACCACAAATAAACTTTTCATGATCTACCGTTGGAAAAAGCACTTGAGTGAATTTAGCTTCTTTAGTGTAGAACTGGAGCCACAAGGCTAATACTGTATCCTAAACCACATCCACTAGTCTGATCCATCTTAATGAAGAAGTTCAGTTCATTTTTACAGCTCACAGTAAGTCATACTGTGTCCTAAACCGCGTCCACTAGTCTGATCACCTTAATGAAGGAGTTCAGTTCAATTTTACAGCTGACAGTAAGTCATACTGTGTCCTAAACCATGTCCACTAGTCTGATCACCTTAATGAAGCTGATATGATAGAATACATTTGTGGGCGGAGCTTGGAAAGGCCAGTGACGGTTATATTCAGCAGTAAAATGTTTGTGCATTTATATTTGTGTCTCTCAGAAACCAGTTCCTGCTGGATTCGAATACGTGGGTGGAGAAGATAGTAAGCAGCAGCACATGCAGGGCGTCGGTTAAGAGTAAACTCTGCCAACAACAGAAGGGCTTTGTGAGAGATTATCTGGTCAAAGGCTGCTCCCATTAACCTGCTCCAGACAGCAGGTGGCGACACAAAACTACCACCAGCTTCTCAAGCTTCCAAGCAAATTCTGCATCTTTACTTATGTTATCATTAATCACAACAAAACAGCAGTTTTATGTATGTTTTTACTTATTTGTTATCATGATTATAATGTACACTATAGAAGTTTGGGACCCTCGGATTTAAAGAAAAAAACAACTGGTTTACGGATCTCTGGACTAAATTTCCTTCTTCAGCAGGATCACGATCCCAAACTCCTTCAGAACTGCTCCAGA
>JBBPDC010085215.1:0-10182 GCA_037974485.1 Hemigrammopetersius urotaenia
ATATGTGTGTATAAGTTAACTATACAATATAGTAAATAATCTAAATCTTATATACAGAAAAATACAGTACTACAGAAACTACAGTACTACGTAATATAAATCTATATTACGTATTCATATTATAGATTGTATATTATTGCATATGTTATTGTTTAGTACATTGTTCATTGTATCTTTACATTTTATTGTTGTTTTTATATTTTTGTGCTTGAAAGCACCATATTTGTTTAAAGTGTTTGCAAACCCTTATTGCATATGTTATTACTTAAATATAAAAGTGTGCAATACACTATACACAAGTATGTGTGTGTGTGTGTGTGTGTGTGTGTGTGTGTGTGTGTGTGTGTGTGTTTATTAATGCTGGGCAATGATTACAATTTTAATAGCGATTAATTAAGTAATTTTAAAAAATTGCATTTAAAGTGCTGAGTTTGTACTTTTATTATGTAAAATCTTACCGCGTTATTTCACCTCTGACGTTCCCGTGGTCATACTCTGTGACGTCGATATAAACAAACTTCAGGTAAGATTTCCTCGATCTCCTCCACTCTCCTTTCTCTGAAAAACTCTTTATTGGTTTATTATCTAGTTTCTAGTTTGTAAATGCATTATGTTGGAGTAAACATTGCTGAAGCAAAAGGCAGTTTAGCACAGCGAAACGAGGTTTAAAGTCGTGAATGTATCTGTCAATGTAGTTATAGACCAGCGTGAAGTGAAATGAAAGCAGTTTTCATAAAACACGGAGAAGTGGAGGTGGAATGGACATGACGTGTTCTTGTCTGGTACAGAAGCTGCTATGTCATCGCATAAACAGTGTAGGCAATGGGGAATATGGAGCAATTTGAAACTGGATCCCTGACACATCTGTGGTTTTCTCTATTCAGGATGAAACTAAGAGTGAGGATCAACAAGCAGACTAGCCGTGTGGACCTGGAGGGTGCAGATCCCACTCTGACTGAGCTCAGTGTCCGAGTGAAGGAGGTCGTGTTGCCTTCGACCGGTCTCAGGTTAGTTTCAGTTTCTACAGGCACCGCAGACATTTTTGATGTCTGAAAAGTATGGGCGACAATTAAAAAGTGTCTCATATATTTGAAGTGCTCTTGCCGACTTGCTATGTTTGTCCCTGATGTAGCTCGGACACAGAGTTCAATCTGTCCCTGAACGGGAGAGAGCTGCTTGTGGACACGGGACAGACTCTGTCCTCCTGTGGGGTGGTGTCTGGTGACATGATCAGTGTGATTCTGCCTCAGAGCAGTGCCACCTCCTCCCTGTCACCGCCCCCCAGGCCACAAACCCACAGCAGCCCAGCAGGTCAGCAGAGCTCAGAGCAGAGTCACGCTGTGCCAGTCATGCAGAGATCCAGAGATGAGGTGAGTACACATACACTTAAAACAAGTTATAGTATGTGTGCCGTTAAGGGGTGTTCTCTCTCGTCAAGTTTCAGAATTGTTTCATAGCTGTGTGATAGGTTGTCTCTGTGGTCTTTGTGGAATCTGGTTTTAATTGATACAACACAGTATGTGTATGTATAGCAACTACAGAGCAATGTGAATGTCACTCAGCTTAATATCATTTAATACTGTTTACTCTGTCTTAATGATTCATTATTGATACATATTTGCTATTTTTGATACCTATATTGATAGTTTATTATTTATCACATCCATGCTGCTAGTTCTTAGTCCTTAAACACTGGTCTGTTCTGGTACAGCAGATACATTCTACACTTGATATTTCACTTCATTTGTTATTTGGTGTGTCTATCTTACAAGAGGTAAACATCTACGGAGCTACAAATCTACAGTACATGCCTGTGTATTGCAGTGCCAAGTCAATAAAGATATTCTATTTTATTCTTTCTATAAATGCTTAACTATAGATACAGTTTAATCATCTATGCTGTAAGAATCTGGAAGAATGTGGTAAACATTAAAACGGCTGCATTTTTTAATCTTGGAAAAGAATGAAAGTGATTTCTCCTGAAATGAAAGTGAAACCACAGCGATAGCTTCGCTTCAGTATATATCTTGTTGCAGTTCAGCTGTGAAGCTGTGTGTATCTTTCTAGTAAATCCAACTGAGGCTTTTACTTTGTCAGTCTCAGTTTGACTGGATTTGGCACAAATCGATTGACATCAGAACAAATTAATAAACAATTTAATGAACACATAGTGTCACTAATAAACCCAAGTTTAAGTGTTTGCTCTGTCTTTTTCAGGCAGGCTCCAGTACCCAAAATGGCAAAAAGAGCACACGTGAGTCCGAGGTAGAGGAGAAGATAAAAAAGGGTGAGGATGAGGAGGAGGCAGTGGGGCCTTTCATCCCTGAGCCCATGCTGTGCTGCGAGGCAGAGCAGGGGAAGGTCCCTCACTCTCTGGAGATGCTCTTCCAGGCTGCCAAGTGTCACAGCTCCTCAGATTGCTTGCTGGTGGCAGCACATTTACTGCTACTGGAGACTGGCTTCCTGCCACAGGTCAGACATCAAGCAGCATACATGTTCTGTTCAGACTAGAACCAGATGCTGTCATTTATCTGTATTTTATTTTGGTACTCTAGGAAATAAGATCATTATAGAGAATGGCCTGACCTTATCAGGACGTGTGAATATGTTTTCCGTGGCATGAATGATATTTTTGTGCTATAAGCCTCTGTCATGTGACCATGCGTTTATGTTAGAGAACATACTACATCTGACAGCTTGAAGCAATACACTTGGGTTTAATCGGAGTGTAGTAAAGTTGCATAGCTTATGTGTATGGACCGTTGTCTTTGTATCATTACAAACTAGTTGCTTTCCTAACCAACTAATTAATCTGCATGTAATGTGTGTAAAATATTACACCAGTAAAACATTTCTGACTGTATTGTTATATGCGTAGATCATAAAGAACATTAAAACCACCTAATATTGTGTAGGTCCCCTTTGTGTCACCAAAACAACTGTGACCAATTGACGCAGTGGCCTCAAGACCTCTAAAGATGTTCTGTGGTACCTGAAGACATTGATGCCAGTAATGCATGCATTGTGCTTTCGGCAGTGGACAGGGGTCACATGGGCACCCCGTCTGGTCTGCAGCTATTTAACACTATAGACAGCATGCTGTGATGCAGCCTTTTCTATTGTAGCCACCATTATTTTTTCAGTAGTTTGTGCTACTGTAGTTCATCTGTGGAATCATGACCCTGCCACCTGTTTATTGTTTGTCCTTCCTTAGATCTTGTTGTAGTTCATAACATCTGCATACTTTGAACACCCCTTTGCTTCTGACTTATCTAGCCGACACAATCTGGTCTTCGTCACAGTGGTTCATATCCTTACTCATATCAAGAAGTGGCTGTTTACTTGCTGGCTAATACATTGCACTCCTTCACAG
Source organism: Hemigrammopetersius urotaenia (assembly GCA_037974485.1). Taxonomy (NCBI): domain Eukaryota; kingdom Metazoa; phylum Chordata; class Actinopteri; order Characiformes; family Alestidae; genus Hemigrammopetersius; species Hemigrammopetersius urotaenia. Next base: position 3,374 of record JBBPDC010085215.1, read on the forward strand.
GTGCCGCTGTAATGTATTTCATTTGAAAGTGGTTTTAATGTTATGTGTATATTGTGTTTGGAATTTTTATCTCTTTAAATTTGGACTATTTTCATATCGGTGAGGGTGGAACTAGAATCTCCAGGACCAGGGTTGTAGCTATAGAACATGCGTGTGGCAGAATGAATCAGCAATTCTTCTCTAATCTGTAGCAACATTGTTCAACTCCTTTGCTGTGTGTGTACGCACAGGGTTTTGATGCCAGGACTGGACAGATGCCCACTGGCTGGCGTGCAGCTGGAGGTGTCTACAGGCTGCAGTACACACACCCTCACTGCGAGAACTGCTTGGTATCAGTGGTTGGTGTGCCAATGGGCCAAACACTTGTCATTAATGGTACACCAGTCACCTCAATGCAGTTGCTACTATATGTAATTAGTTTCTGTAGCCGTATCTGATTGGCATTTTCAATGTTTTCCTTGCAGCCACCCTGAAGACGGGGAGCACTGTTGAGAGCGCACGGAAGCTGGAGCTGAAACCAGCTGTATATGTGACTGAGGAATGGGCAGGTGTGGGCCATTTAAAGTGAAAGTTTGTATAGTTTGCTATATGAAGCAGCTAATTTCACATGCTTCATTGAAAACCACTGAATTTCCAACGCACTGTGATTCGAATATGCTCTTACTGTAGGTGGACCTGCTGGAGCAGCCTACAGAGACATGCAGAAGCTCTCTCGTGTTTTTAAGGACCAACTGGCTTACCCACTCCTTGCTATGGCTAGAGAAGGTACAATCTAAGTATTAGTGATGCAGACACCACTATGCACACTTATTATAGTAGACTGATACCCATATGAACATATTACAGTATCCTGGCAATAAGAAATCTGTGGAACTGTTGTCCCTTTTAGTATTATTATATACTTATAATGTACATTTCATACTGAAATGTCCATTTTTGTAAACTGAATAATAAAACTCCATCAAAGAATAAAACAATAAAAAATCCTTACAGTAATCTAGAATTTTTTAAACTATGTTAATTTGTGAATGAGCATAATGCTTCAGGCTTCCAAAAAGGTGGCTAAACATGAGAACACTAGATAAAACACACATCATGCCAGTAAAGCTGTCTTAGTAATTTGGTGAATTCTGTATATCTACAGTTGAAAGTCAGGTGTAGCATATTTTATTTTTTTTAAATAAATGAGGTGAAACTAAGATTTGAAAACCCACCTCATCACCATGCCTTAATAATCTGAGATATTTAAGTAGATAGAAAATTAAATAGAATTATCTGAAGCCTAGGGCATGTATAGACTTTGTGTAATGCAGAGCATTCATCATGTCTTCCCCTGCTGTTGCAGCACTGGGACTCCCTGCACTGTTCGGTCTTGCTGTGCTGCCTCCTGAGCTCCTGCTGAGAATCCTGCGACTGCTGGACATTCAGTCTGTCCTCTCACTTTCTGCAGTCTGCACACACCTGCAATCCTCCACTCAAGATGCTACGCTTTGGAGATACCTCCTGCACCGCGACTTCAGAGGTACCAGTGCATCATACACACTGTCCAATACTGCATCATTACAATTAAAGTAATAAATCAAAGCATGTGGCCAATTCTTTTTCTCTCCATACGGTCTAGTTTACTTTAGATTGAATGTTTTATAAAATGTGCTTCTCCACGCACATTGCCTGTCAAATATGGTGGAGGCAGTGTTGTGGCATGGGTGTGTATATCTGCCAGTGGAATAGGATCACTAGGGTTTATTGATGTAACTGCTGACAGAAGTAGCTGGATATATTCTAAAGTGTATAAGGCTATACAGTAATCCCCGCTTTTCACGGCAGTTACTTTCCAAGAGCACCCGCGTATACCCCAAATATGCTCCCAAAACACCTTATTTTCATTTTAATGCATTGCACTTAAAGAAATGTAAAGGTACAATAGTATTGGGAGACTGCAGCGAGGTGAACGGTTTTTGGAGAATAAAACCTGATCTACTCGTACAAATGAGGGCCTGTTGGAAAGGTCTCCTGGAAATCTACCGAACTGTGGAGTTTGAAGTGCCTACTAAAGTTGTTCTACTAAAAAAAAAGTGCCTGAGTGAAAACATCTAGAAAAAATATATTTATTGCCCCAAAAAGGAAAAAAAAAGGATATTTGCAGTTTCCGCGTTGTGGGCATTTCTGTGTAAAAATTAGTTCGGTTCTCAAAAAAACAAAAAAAAAAGATGTGAGTGAATCCTCGACTCCTGATCCGTGTAATTACTGTACTCTCTGCTCAGATTCACATTACAAAAACTTCATCAATGTCCTATGGACAATGGACTTAACTGTAACTGCACCGATATCGTGGCTTTTCTTTTTTTTGCAGCGTCTATTCAACAGGACCGAGAAACAGACTGGAAAGAGGTGAGGAAGTTGCTAGTTAAACAGTGCAAGGCATTATGTACTCTCTACTAAAAATGTAAATAATTTGAATAAAAATGTTTATTCACTTAGTTATTTCTTACAATATTGTTTTCCCACAGCTTTACAAAAGGAGGTTTAAGCAGAGGAAGGAGTTGAGCAGATGCAGGGTCAGATGTTACCCCTACCCCATGCCCCCCATTTATCCTCTCACACCAGTCCCCACACCCCCTGTGCCTCTGCCCCTCTACCCACCTGGCATAATCGGTGGAGAGTATGATGAAAGACTCTCCATCCCACAAGGCATCTTTCCCCGCCCACGCTACGACCCTATTGGCCCTCTGCCAGGTCAAGAGCCAAGTATGAGGATTCCCTCCGGCCGCCATTCGCAGAGACCAGGCGGGAATCGACCAGCAGACATCAGGAGAGGTTTCATCTAAATGCAGGCTTCTGCTTTAAAACTGAGAACTAAAGGACACATTTGTGCTTCATCTCCATACCCTACAAATGCTCAGTTTAATTTGATATAATATATGTGCTCCAGAGAAATGTGTGGTTTATCATTCCCCTCGCCATGGATTAAGGCTGCAGAACATGCATACCACTCAAAAAGAGTCGTAGATCACCGGTTATCGCAAGAATTTTTTATCATTGGCACAATAGACCTAAAAGAGAATCTGTTACATTGGTGGATTAGAATACAAACAAATCACCTGATAACCAACAGACCAATGCAGCCTATTGAATCTGATTTTCCTGCATAGTATCCAGGTTTTTAACTTGGTTATACAGATTTACACAGTTTTCATCCTGTTTTTCAGAGAGGGTGCACAGATGCAATATTTGGCATCATGCACTAATCATTAAGTAGAAAAGGTACATATTCCATGATTTAAAAAAAAAAAAACATCTGTCAATACAGCAGTGTGCTTGATTTTAGCTTCAGAATTCTTTGCTACTAAACCTGCCAAGAAGTACAGAAGTGCGCCTTTCAGCAATAAACCATGTTTCCTTCTCAGTCTTAGAGAGTGCTGGTTTTTAGAACTAGTTATGTAAATGCACTGTCAGTCATGGGCTTTCTCATTGGTGTTAGTCCACACAGGCCTGCGCTTCTCTATAAAAGCTCTGATGCCCTCTTGTCCATCATGCAGTGCCAGATTTTCCACCATGACAGCAGTGGCAGTGGCGTATGCAGCGTCTCGGCCTTGAGCCATCTGCCTCTGGAACGCCGCTTTCCCCAAAGCCACCACTGGCCGGCTGCTCTCGCACACTCTGCGTGCGATTCTCAGCGTCTCCTCCTCCAAATACTCCTCACTCACGACTTTACTCACCAGTCCGTGCAGCAAAGCTTCCTGCGCGGTGATCGGGTGGCCTGTGAACAACATCTCCATAGCAACCTGGGAAAACAGAGTGCAGGGTTCAACAGAGCAGAGAGCAGGTCAACGTCTCATTCTTAGTCCCGAGGACTCCAGGTCCTGCACATTTAGCTTTTTTCCTGCTCTAACAGGTAGGGCTTCTTAATTAGCTGATTAGTTGAATGGAGGGGGAAGCCAAACCACTGGGCTAAATTTTATGCTAAAATACAGTCAGCAGAAGAAATGGGCACCTTTCTGGGTACAGCTCTTCCAATGGCCACTCCTGGAGTGGAGCAGAACAGGCCTACGTTCACACCAGGGGTTGCAAAGGTGGACTTGTCTGTGGCCACAGCAATGTCACAGCTGGCAACTAATTGGCATCCCGCTGCTGTGGCAATGCCGTTCACCATAGCGATCACTGGTACTGGGGCATCCTGGATCAGTGTCATGACCTACAACAGTGACCACCTGAAATGAGTGGAACGACCAAAACATGTTGTATTAAATGTGTATGTTTTTCCTAACCTCTGAGCAAGCCTGGAAGACGCGAGTGTGATATTCTCTTCCCTGCGTTGAGGTCAGCTCCTTAAGGTCGTGACCTGAGGAAAACACAGGTCCCAGCGCTAGAGAGAATGAGAAAGAGGCAGACTGTCCACAGAGATTCCTGGACGGATTCCAGACGAAGAGTTGCTGTTTGCAGAAATCTGTTCTGTCTGATCTTTCATAAAGACATCATACCTGATATGATGATGACTCTGAGATCTCTGTCATCTATGTCCGTTAGGATGTTCTCTCGAAGAGAAGTCAGCATATCAAGAGACAAGGCATTTCTCTTCTTAGGGTTATTCAGAACGATCCTCCTATAATTACAGCAAGTTGTTACACCTTCACCTCCTATTGCCAGCTGTGCATGATCACCTGAGGAATAAAACTCTGTACCTGGCTTAGTAACATTTATCAACAAATACAGCAAGGATCTCCATATTTAAGATTTATTAATTAATGTGCATAATTCTAGAAAAGAAACCATCTGTTTAATAGAAAGCAGATATCAATGAAATACATTTACAACTACGTTTTCGTGGAGTAAAGTAGTTTGCCTGTGGCTCACACTTGTTAAAACACCTGGCACACAAATGAACGTAAAGAACATCTACTATTCAAGGTGTTCAAAGGTATTGGGACGATTTCCACAAGATTATGGCGTTTCGTCCATATTTTTATGGAGCTTGCTTTGTGCACTGGGACACAGTCATGCTGGAGTAAAAAAGGTTCTTCCACAAACTGTGTCCACAGAATTGGAAGCATGGCGTTGACTAAAATGCCTTGGTATACTGAAGGCATTAAGACTGCGCTTGACTGAAAGTAAGGGCCATGTGAATTCAGTAATCAAGAGGTGTGTCCCAGTACTTTTGTCCATATAGTGTAGCAAGTCAGCCGTGTTACTCTGAACGCAGTACTGAAAAGTTGCTTCACCTTATTCCGTCCTCCTGTTGTCGGAGGGTGAGTGGTGGAGTGCTCTGAGTGCACACTGTCCTGCAGCTCAGAGTTAAAGGACGGACACACAACCTCGTCAGCCCGAGAGAGACCACCTGAGACATCTTTACCCAAAATACTAAAATACTCACACTCGCACAATCATAACAAGAGGGACAACTCTGTACGACCGCTTTTTTAAAATAAGAGTCCCCTAACCAGCCACTGGTCCCTGGAGAAAACACCCTGTAGGTTAAAGGGTCCTTTTGTGATTTTCTGCATATTTTTGTTCTAGGAATATCGATATTGTCCACTACAAATATATATAGCTAGGCTGCCCTTTAAAGTAAAGTGTCCCCTTATAGTAATGCGTGAACTCGGAAGCAGTGGACAGTACGCGAAGCAGTGTGTGGGGAGGGTACTTGGGTGGTTGACTTTTTTTTTTTTTTAATCTCGAATGTAAGTCATGAAAATAATTTAGTGATATTCTACCAACTCTTATATCTCCAAATATATATATATTCTTGTAGAGTTTGTCCTGAAATGTATATTTATTCACTAGTTTATTGCCATAGAGACAAAAATTGTCATACGGTGTGACATGAATGTTATTTTGTATAAAATTTAAAAAGTCGTATAATCTGATAATGTAAAACAATTTATCCTGATTCTTTATCATTACTATATAAAAGTATAGCATTTTTATGTGCAAACATTTTGCATTATTTTACTTTATCAACACTCCTAGACAGACGTTTACTCATAATCTTTCAATATACTTCCAATTAATTTGGGAATATCTTGTTATAAAAGTATCAAAATGCTTGTAACCTTTGGTGGCACTATTCTCTATCTATCAATCTGTCACATTGATGATTTTATAATTAATAACCAAAAAGCCTTAATTATATGTCACACCAAATGACATGGTGTCATGCCATATGATGAATCACACCACACAACAATCTGTATCCAAAAATCTGTATTAGCTGCATTTAACAAACAACCAAACTAAGTTTGACAAGTGACTGAAATCAATGTTTCAGTTACAGCAAAATCACATTTTAAAAAAAACAGTGAGTTCTACACAAAGTATTAAAAAAAATCATGCTTTAACACTTACATGTTTTTAACATTAGTTAAACCACTTACTGTATTCATTCAATGCTGCACTTTTTATTTTAATCTGCTGAATATTAACACTATGAATTCTTAATAATCTTAAGTAAATAATTGAACATTTTTTTATTGAATGCATAAATTCATTTCAAAATGAGGATGAGTAAAACCATGACTTGCCATCTCTCACTATCAACTAAAATCTGCCTCAAACTGAAAAATAAATAAATATAGGGAAACATTTGAATGACAAAATGCTATAGTTTATCATGGATTCATCTTGAAAATGGGAAGGTATTGAAGTAGGGATTCACCGAGTTAAGTTGGTGTAAAGATATTAATTGTGTGAATAATATATTATCAAGATGTGTTAAAAGGACAAAATATTCAATACACTTATTATATTATAACTATTAGCTATGAAATATGTATCTAAGAGCATTATTTATGTATTTAAATGCAGTTCATATC
>JBBPDC010085283.1:0-10180 GCA_037974485.1 Hemigrammopetersius urotaenia
GTCGAGCATGGAGAGCTTAAATACTGAGACAACTGAGCGACTTGTCAGTGAACTATGAGGGCAAAAAAATAAATAAAATAATCGTAATCAAGTTAAAATGTTCAATTAATCGAGATTTCGATTTTAGGCCAAATTGCCCAGCCCTACTTTGGCGACATGGATATTGCGCATGTTGATATCGCGATGACGGTAAATTTGCGATATATTGTGCAGCCCTGTGTTTAACCCAATTTCATAGCATGACTAAAACTGGCACCAGGTATATAATTTATTTTGTGCTGGACGTGTTTCACGCTAAGCTCGATGGGATTCAAGGCAGTGGAGTTTTAATGCTAGGTGATGAACACAAAATAGCTGAGTCATCTTGCCAGTGGTGTTTCCCAGTTCTGCTTAGCTCTTATAGCTAGCCATCTCCGAAACTAGCAGGTCTATGTGGGGGGGCTGGACATCCATGTTACTGTAAAGATTCTAACCCATACACACTATCGTGCTCTATGAGTGAGGGAGTACGCTTATCTAAGTGCAAGTATTCTGACTTTTTTGGCCTTTATCATGGCTTATGAACTAATTATTTTATTTTATTTTATTTTTGTCATTTTTTTTTTCTTAATTGTGTTTATAGATTTTACAGCTGTGTTAGGATAGTGTGTGTTTTTGACTTACACCAAAATTTGGGTTACATCACTGTCGAAGGATCACTGTTACATCCCCTGTACAGAAGGAATTAGACCATACAAATTCAGTAAATATGTTTGGATTCAATTTAACAGGATGGGGGGGTAGCTGGGATGCTGTTTCCCTCTAGTTACACTGCCTGTTATGATCATGTTACAATAATGAATGAGCCATTCGGTTAGAAAAGTGGACCAAAGTTTAAAAAAGTTAACTTTTCCTAAAGGTGTGTCTGGAGGGCGAGATTTCTCGTCAGTCAATCCTCAACAGCTTGTCCAGAGGGAAGAAAGCATCAGGGGACCTCATCCCCTGGACTGTATCAGAGCAGGTATTGTCCCTTATTTTTATGTCATTGTCCAGTTTCATTGGCCGACGCTTAATTTTGGCAGGAACTGTAAAAGCTAATTGTTTTGCGTGTTCAGTTTCAAGATTCCGAGTTTGGTGGCCTCTCAGGGGGGAGAATAGTGCGCATTGCTGTGAACCCAGACTACCAAGGGGTCAGTTATGCCATCTTGAGCTTTTCAGTGCTCAACTGAACACTAAAAAACTGCATTGCATTAATATTAGCCATGATCTTGTTTTGATTGGATGAATGTCTTTTTTCCCCTCAGATGGGTTATGGGAGCCGTGCCTTGCAGCTGCTTCAGCGTTACTATGAGGGACAGTTTCCCCTCTTAGATGAAGGGGATCAGCCAGCTACCAATGCGATCAACTCAGTCAGCAGTGAGGTGCAGACACAGTGTTGAATCCTCTATTATTTCTCATTGTATTTGATAGAAAATTACAATTGAGGAATGGCGAAAAGAGCTGTATAAGGATGTTTGGTGGAAATACACGCACGCATCAAAGCTCTTGTGACCCTTTGTGTATACAGGCTGTCAGCCTCTTGGAAGAGGTGCTGTCCCCTCGGACGGACCTGCCACCCCTATTACTGAAGCTCAGTGAGAGGACTGCAGAGAGGCTGGACTACCTGGGAGTATCGTTTGGTGTCACCACACAGCTGCTCAAGTAAATATAATCCTGTACACATCTATGCAATTTGCATCACATTTTCAGCTTTTCAGTAATGCATCATCAGCCTTTTCTCAGTTCTCCTCTCCGTTCACAGATTCTGGAAGAAGGCTGGCTTTGTTCCAGTTTATTTAAGACAAACTCCAGTAAGGATGAAACGCTTTTCCTTGTCGCCTCATTTTCCTTGCTGTACGTTGTGGAAGTGATTTGCATTTTGCATTGTTCTTTATCCTAAAGGGTTCATTTCAAAAATATACCTTTTTACACCCCAGTCCACACAGTCCAATACAGTATTCCACAACAATGTGCATAAATGACTGAACACTTCATCAGAACCAGTCTAGAAGTTCAGTCTGGCACCATATGAAGTTTAATTGTGCCAGTTTTATTCCGTTTTAAATGAGCTGTAGGGCTGTCACTATATTGGTAACTGTGCAATCTAGCAATTGTTTTGGTGATAGAATCAAAAACAAAAAAACAATTGCTTGACCTGACTCTGTTTGAGATTCCTTATTTGTAATTTTATGCTGTTCTTCCTGGCTGCATAGTAAAACGTTTTCTTTAAAACAGTTGTTACTATTGAGCCTCTAACACATTTACATAGTACACATGATGGCTGGTTTCAACAAGTTTTTTTTATTTTACTGTGCAGATAAAAGTTTCAATATGAAAACAAAACCAAGGGATAGAAATAAGCACAAACCTGTGAGCCAAGGACTGAAGGAACAGCAGGCAATAAAATCAGAAATGTAATTATAATGTTGTAAAATAAGAATTGCTAAACATAAGAAAAAAGGAACTGACTGACTACAACAAATAGCGTTATTGTTTTTAAATTTTAGTTTTATTACTCGTCCGCTAACTTGTGCTGGTGAAAACGCTGCAGCATGGAATAGAAATCACTCGAAAGCCTGAAGAGAATTAATGTACATAAGTCTTCAAGGTATTGTGACAGAAAGAGCCTGGTTCGTTTTAAGGTCTTATAAACAGTTTTGACTACACAAACGTTCTAAATGGTCATCAGGGGAGAGAAAAAGGAAGTAATGGGTTATGGACCCTTAAAAAGCACTAAGATTGAGATGTCATTGGAATGCAAATTTGCACAAATAACACGAGCTTGTTTTGCCACTCCTAGAATGACCTAACAGGGGAGCACTCTTGTGTAATGTTGAAGGAGCTAAACACAGAGGATTCAACTGGACAGTGGCTGCCTGCCTTCTGGAAAGGTGAGCGCTTTTACACACATTGACGCATCACTGCTTCACTGATCTGGGTTTTACACCAGAGACATGAGAAGTGTGTGCAATATAATGCAATATTTAGGGTTAAATTAGTATCACATACGGTCACCCAAGTATCAGCAATGTATGTGTCCTTTTCATCCTCTTTGACAAAATCACAAAGAAATGCCACTGGATTAAAAAATGTTCTTTATTGATCTGAGGATTTATTGTTGGCAACACTCAGGTAGCATAGTGCATTCTGTGGTCACCTGTTATATGCACAAGTAGAGCTGGGCGATATGGCCTAAAAATAAAATCTACGATTTTTTTTGATCGATTTTGCCCTCCCCTCCTCAAAATGAAACTACAGATGACAAATAAATGGTTCAAAACAAGTTGTAACTTCGTTTTATTTATTTATTTATTTATTTATAGGTTAAAGTTCAATCTGACATGTACTTTGGGTCTAAAACTTTGAGCATGTTAATGAATCCTGGCTTTTCCACAGTACAGGGCTTTTTTTAGGAGCCATAAACTCTGTCAAATGTGATATAAATACACATTTTAAAAAACATAGTAAAACTATGTTTCTCGTGTACTTAATCTTTATTGTTTTGTATATATTTTCATATATTTTAGAACACGCTCTGCAATGGGTTGCCAGGCTGTGTGAATAGTTTCAGCTGGTGGCCTAGTGGTTAGGGCATTCGCCCTGCAACCAGAAAATCCGGGTTCGATTCCCAAGACCGCTAGGCACCGCTGAGGTACCGTCCCCACACACTGCTCCCCGGGCGCTGTGTTCATAGCTGCCCCCTGCTTCATTTGGTGAATGGGTTAAATGCAGAGGGTGAATTTCGTGCTGTTCACACTGTGTGCTGTGGTGTGTTCACGTATGACCAGACTGTCACTTTAATGTTATCTGTCAACATCGATGTTGATCGCGAGCGAGTCGATCATTTGACTACATTTGGGCACAGACATAGATTATTACTAGACTGACCACAGACAATAAAATGTCTTGTGTTTTCATCAGAAAACCACCTGTTTTCCTTTACATGCCGCTTTGGCCATGCCCTGCTGTATGGTGTGCACTGGGACATGTCTGTTTATGCGTTTAAGAGCCAAAAGCTTTTTTTTTTTCTCTATGCCCCAGACCAAAATTCTGCACTAGTAGGAATGGTTAGCATTGTGCACATGGTTTATGGAAGGTGATCTGTGCTTCTTTTGGTTTATTCATATATGTATTGATGCTTTTGTGCACATTTGAAGTGAAAGTGACCGTTCTGTCATACGTGAACACACCACAGCACACAGTGGGAACAGCGTGAAATTCTCCCATTTAAACCATTCACCAAGTGAAGCAGGGGCAGCCAGGAACACAGCAGTGTGTGGGGACAGTACCTCAGAGGTGCTTAGCAGTCTTGGGAATTGAACCCATGACTTCCTGATCGCAGGGCTGTGTTTGTTTGGAAAACGTTGCTGACAAATCTCTTCGTGTTCTGCAGATTTCCGGCGCCGATTTGTTTCTCTGCTTTCCTACCAGTTCGGCAGCTTTAGCCCAACTTTAGCCCTGAACATTCTGCAGAATAAGAACGTCAAGAATGACACCCCAACATGTAAGTCTTGATCTCCCTCATTTCTGCACTTTGTTGGTGTTTTGGTCGATAACCGTGTACTTCGTTCTCTTCTCAGCACTCACCGGTGTGGTCTTAGCTGCCCATTTGACTCCATACGACCTGAAGCGTTTGGAGATGTACTCCAGGAACATGGTTGACTATCACCTCATTATGGACATGGTCCCTGCTGTGGCTAAGATGTTCTTCCTCAAACAGCTGAGCGACATCTCTCTTTCTGCGGCTCAGTCTGTGAGTGTGCTTGAGTTTTTGTCCACCAGTGTGCATTTGCATTTGCGTCTATATTTTATATCCCCAACCATTTTTTTCCCTCCAGGCTCTCCTTTTAGGACTTGGGCTGCAGCACAAGTCTATAGATGACCTGGAAAAGGAGATTGAGCTGCCCAGCTCTCAGCTCATGGGCCTGTTTAACCGCCTTATCCGCAAAGTGGTACAGGTAAGACAAAAGGCTCAAACTTAATTTGATTTACACGTTTCCTGTTCTGTTCCAACAAAAAAACAGAAGTAACCTCAGCTCCCCAAGCCTTTAAATGTGCTGCCACGGTTTAAACCGGCTAAAGTGGAGCGTTTTGCTCCGTAGCTCGGCTGGGGAAAAACCTAGTGCCGCAAAATTTTACTGGGACCCTCAGCCCCCCGAGACCTTTTGAGCGAGATCAGTCACGAAGATCTTCTCCTTTAAATTATTGATTAAAAAGTTCCTGTGAGATGAGAGAGAGAACGTTTTGGGTCTGACAACAGTAGATGGTGGAACGAAGTTATTGTTGCTGTATTTTGTTCCTGTTTACGTTTTCCTGTAGTACCTCAACAGTCTCCAGGAGAAGGAAGTTGAGGCAGAGATGGTTGCTATCAAAGATATTAACATGGAACCAACAACTCGGCCACTACATGAAGACCTGGTACGGTGTTCTCAGAATTCACCTGATTAGCTTTGTATCGTCATCTTGTAAATGCCAAGTTTTCTTGTGTGAAATTTTCTAGTGTACTACTGAATTTCGGTTCCTGTATCTTTCAGTTTCTAGTACAGTCTGATACTATTTAACTTATTTTCCTTGCGTTTAGGATGAGGCAGCAAAAGAGTTCCAGGAGAAACACAAAAAGGACATGGAGAAGATTAAAGATATGGATCTTACCCAGTAAGTGTTACGCAATACTCAACTCATCCCCTTTTCTGTTCATTCATATAACCAGCACTGTGTATGTTATATCTTTACATATATTTATACAGCTTAGAAATTTTTACTGTTCTTATATTGTTACTTTTGCTGATCCTATCTCTTTTTTATTACTGCTGCTGTTTCTAAGGAATTTCCCAATTGTGGGATTAATAAAGTCAATCTAATATAATCTAATAATCTAATCTCATGATCTTTAAAGAGGCAGGAGTAACAAATAATTCTGAACAAGATGACCAGCTAAACTCTTATTGGCTGAGCTGATGCAACAGATTGGGCAGCTGGCATTTCTTGCACCTTTTCATAGCCACTGTTAAAGCTGAAAGGGTATTTTAGAATAATAAGATTGATTGATTGATTGAACAAAGTCACCCAAATGTAAATGTCTTGGTGTGCAAAAATATGGAATCCTCTAGAATTGTAAGTCTGCTATAGGAAACTATTATGGTCTCAAGGTTGTCAACTGGATGACAACTAATTATGCAAGTGAATCTGTGCTACTATATTACTTCTGCATATTCTGCTCATCATTTTTTTGTGAACATGGGCCTTTAATCTCAAAGGCATGTCTTCATAGCACGGGTTTGGAGGGAACATCATGCTTTGTTCGATATATGTTTGTAGCGAAACAGCTGATATTCTCATCAGACTGAAAGAAACAACTTGAACCTGATGATTTGGACTGTAATATTCCACTGTCAGGCAAACAGTGTAAAGAGAATTCCCAGCACCACTGTTACTTCCTCAGGAGTGATCATCCCACAAAAATCTCTAAGAATGAAGTGTAGAATATTCCTGGTAACAACTACAGATCTGCAGGCTTCTGTTACATGGGAACAAGTCTTACAGTAAATATATATTACTGTACAGGTGAATAATTGTGTGCATGTGTGTAAAAGCAGGGAGGAAGCCATTCTCCATGACGAACATAGCAGAATCTTTAAAGATTTGTAAAGACTGCATTGAAGAGCAAGGAAAAACATTGATATAATACTTCATGAACTCAAAGGGCAAAATAGATCTTTGTGGCTTAAATGAGAAACGTTTAGTGACGACCCAAACATTGCATTGAAGCACAAGAACCATATCCCAGCTGTCATTGTTCGGGGCTCTTTTGCAACAGTCTAGGAGAGCTTGCCATCATTTAAAGGTGCTAAGATTTTATCAGTGTACAGTAAGCATTACGTTCCAAGAGCACCCACGTATAGTGAAAAACAGCGTTGTGTATTGGTTAAAAAAAACTATTTTTATAGTGTAAACCCTAAATATGACCCCAAATCTGCTCCAAGAACACTTTCATTTCTTTTTAAACTCAGTTTAATGCATTACCCTTAAAGAAAATGTAAAGGTAAATAAATAACCAGAATCAGAAAACTTTATTGCTTAAAATAACGTTAGCATTAGCAGTTAGTATTAGCAGCGTGCAAAAACTCGTACACAAACGTTGAAATAACTCTTTCTACCCACATGCTTAGACAGGGCACATCTTAATGCTAAATAAACTGATGACTGTTAAATTCAGTATTTAAAACACTAAAATACAAGGACAAGACATGGAGCAGTCATGCTGCTGCAGCTGCTGCTTCTTTTTATAGCGGTTGACAACTTTTCAGTGTGTTACTGCCACCGCGGGACTGATTGCGGTAATACAGTTCGGTTCTATGGGGAAAAAAACCAAAAAAAAACGTTAGATTGAATCCGAATGCTGATCCACGTAAAACTGAGGGTTTACTGTATTAGCAAATTGTCAGGGCATCATTCATGAGCTGAAGCTCAACAGAAAATGGATGGGGTTGCATAAACACTCCTGACACTCCTAAAAATAAAACAATGGCTAAAGCAGTAGTGTTAGTCAGACCTTAGTCTAACAGAAATGGGTCCTGGAGTGTTCGTGGCAGAAAGTCCACCAAAAAATTTTATTTCTTTTCTTTCTGACTATTCTGCACAGGTACATGATCCGAGGAGACGACGAAGAATGGGATCAAGTGCTAAAGAAAGCAGGTCACACAGCTGTCGTGAGCATAAAGAGGTAAGATAGAAATGTGAGATCTCTAGCACCCTTCCTGTTTTTAGGAGAGGGTTGTCTATCGCAATAGCTGTTCAATTGGTAATGATTTTTTTTTTGTCTATATTTTCGTTTAGTGATAAAAAAAGAAAACCGGAGGGCATGGATAAGAATCAGCAGTGGCAGGGCAAGAAGATGAAGAAAAATAAGGACAAAAAGGGCAAATTCGGGAAAAAAACATAAGTATTGGATATCCGGCCCATCTGGCGATGCATCTGTCTACATTTTTTATCTAGGACATTTCATACTTGAGATTGAATTACACATACTGGATCAGTCTAACCGTTAAGTTTGGATTCTTTGTGGATATACTGAGATTCTTTAGTGAGTGCCACAAATGTAAAAGCTTTTTTTTTTTTTTATTAAATAAACAGAATACTTTGTGGTGAAAACATTGTCTCTTATTTCATTGCATGTTGAGCTATCTATTATTTTGGGCTATTATCTTATTTTACAAGGTTACTCCTATTGATATAGCATACACTTCGAAAAACATCTTTAAAAAATACATATGTTTATGGTGTTAATGCAGGTGAATCTGTGGTGCTCACAGTCCAGAAAGCAGGCAAGTCTTGAATGTTCTGCTGCTGGAAAGAAAGGAATTCAATAAAGAAATTTAAAGACCTCCAACTGGAATCAACTGGTAATATTTTGCATTTTACCCATACACCAAGTAAAGCAGTGTTTGGGGTGGTACCACAGTGGTGCCTCTAGCAGTCCTGGGATTCAAACCTCATTACCAGGCCACCCGTTGCCCCAGTGTGGGAATGATTTTCTGTATGAGAAGTCTTTCCTTCCAACCACTGTCAGACTCAACACATCTAATACGCATGGTAGCTTTCGCTAAATTCTCTTATGTGCAGTATTACTAAGTGCAACTTTTCTGTTACAATATGTGGTATGTTTGGGTGAAGTTATAACTGCTGAGCAGAATGTGCGATTTGCAATTTTTCTGGTGCATTTCTAATGATATGCTATTGTCAAGGGCTGTCACTCCATTGTTTACCTGTGTGTGTGTGTGTGTGTGTGAGATGTTCACAAGTCATTTTTTCCAAGTCAAGTCCCAAGTCTTTGAGTGGCAACGTTTACAAACGACGACTGTAAATGTGGGATGTTTGAGCTGTAAATGTTGAGCTATAACTGTTTAGAAGATATGCTCATTGGCCACGCCCCGTGATTACAATTTGCTGTAACTTATCAGGGGCGGGGCTGCGTGCTGTGATATGCCCTCACCAACATGGAGGATTTGCCTTAAATGATCTTAAATCTAAATGTTAAATGTGAAAAATATATCTCGCACTCTAAACGTGAAACTCTACAGTTAGATGGGGCTCGGTGACACCTTTCTAACGACCCCTCGAAAACAGTTATTAGCTGAAAACAGTTTACTTTGGACAGAAGTAATGGGACACCGGGACCAGGTTAACGGTTTGCGGGTCGCTGGAAAGAGTGAGATATAAATAAAAAAATTCCATGAAATTAAGTGTTTACGAGTTTTGACTCACGAGTCACAGTACCCGAGTCCATGTCAAGTCTCAAGGCATTGAGGGCGAGTCTAAAGTGAACGGTTTTCAGCTTGTGCGACTCGAGTCCCCATCTCTGCTGTGTGTGTTTACAGTGTTCTCATTTTCACTTTTACATGCACTCTATATACCTATAAACATATACTCGCTGTGTACATGCATACAACTTGCCCAAGCCTACATCTAGTCTTACTTTTAAATGTGCAATTTAGTCTTACAGTTTACATACATATGTATATTTTTGCAATACAGTCGTACATACTTATATTCCTAGTTTTTTTTTTATACTGTACATTTTTAGACTGTATATTTGTTTTATACTTTACTGTGAAAGTATTCTTTTTCATTATTTTACTGCTCTTAATTTTGTTCTGTCCACTTTCTGCCGTGACCAAGCAAATTTCCCACTTGTGGGACTAATAAAGGTTTATAAAATGATGCTCCTTCAAGCTGGATTGAAGCATTATCAGGACATTACGGACAAGGCAAAGACAGGTGTGGAAGAGGCCCAGGTCCTGCAGAGTGAGTTGTCTTCAGCCAGATAAACTATGAGGCTGGATACTGTACCTCCATGCGTCAAAAGCACACACAGGCATCGCGCTGTACATCGTTTTTACAAATCACAAGACGCTCAATTCACTCTGTCTGGGTTCTATCCATCCCTCCTTCCTGTCACTGCGGTGAATCTAGCCGCTCTTCGGAAAAACCCGGTGAAGCCAGCCGCGCTTAAACAGGTGGTGCATATATTTTAGAAGGTTTACGGTATTGATTAGAAGACATGCGCTCTTTACGGGAAACTTTGTGTTCAGTGTTGTTTTTCAGGCTCTGTCCCGAAAATAAACTATAGTTAAGCATAATTGTGATTATAATGAGGGACTGG
>JBBPDC010085332.1:0-10180 GCA_037974485.1 Hemigrammopetersius urotaenia
TGTGTGTGTGTGTGTGTGTGTGTGTGTGTGTGTGTGTGTGTGTGTGTGTGTGTGTGTGTGTGTGTTTGTTTGTTTGTTTGTTTTCTAGCCAGAGTATAAGTTGGCTGACCCTGTGTGTACGTATGTGTTCTCCGTGCTGGTGCTGGTCACCACATTCCGCATCATCAGAGACACTGGCCTCATACTACTAGAAGGTGAGACACACACATATGTAGTTGGTCATGCCACAGGAAACTCATAAAGTAGGTGGTTAATGGTCATGAATTGTGATTGGTGTGTTAGTTAATTCGAAAAAAGCCCCCTCACCTTTGAATCACCTTGTTGGAATAATCTGCTGTTTTTTCACTGGTTAAGATAGCTGTGCTTTGTTAAGCTTGAATGATTCATACATACACAATGTGGCTTAACAGACGAAGAACATTCCTCTGAAACTGGACAGGTTCAGGGACTGGACTGAAAATGAGAACTTTGAAAGTGCTTCAGGAAGCCTGGAGAACTGTTCCTAAAGGCTACATTAAATATATAAGAAAATCTGAATCTTTGGAAGCAAATTATGAAGAAATGAGGGAGGGGCTCCAGATTTTTGCACAGTACTTTATATACCATCAGATGCAGCTGAGTGTGTTCAGCTGGACGATGTGTTTGTAGTGTGAATTTACATGTTTTTCTGACACACTTGTCCTGAGCTGCTGTGATGGAAAGTGAGAGAAACCCCGTGTCTGCACAGTGCACAGTGGGACTAATATTAAACCTGCTGATGCTCAAATCAGGACACACAGGGCTACCCCACAATCTCTTTCTCCCCCTCTCTCACTCAGGAGTTCCACGGCACCTTGATGTGAGTGTGATGAAGGCAGATTTGTTGAAGCTGGAACACGTGGAGGAAGTAGAGGAGCTGAAGCTGTGGGCTCTAACATCTGATAAAACTGCAGCCATCGCACATCTGCAACTCAGTGAGTCACATACACTCAGTGCCTGTTATTATACATGACGTAGACACCACACCATATTAAATACTTCATTCAGAAGCAGTTATGCTTAAATAAATTGGCCAGTGAGTGGAAATACAGGGTAGGTGTTTTTGCTAAAGCAACCAGGGAAGTTATTGTAAAAAATAACTTTTTTTTTCCTCTCCAGTGCCAGGCAGCGTGGGGAGGTGGGAGGAAGTGCAAGCCAAAGCTCGTCACGTGTTGATGAAGTCACATAGTGTGTCTCACTGCACTGTACAGCTGCAGAGCCGCAGGCAGGGGGCGCCACACACCTGCTCCAGCTGCCTACAGAGTGCCTGAACTTTTCCCCTCTCTCTCTCTCTCTCTCTCACACACTCCCGCAATCACACATACCGTACACCCTTGCATCTCCTTCACGCTGCTACTGTGACAGTAATTGTGTTGCTATGCAACAGCAGAGGCAAAACCAAAGGCAGCGGAGTGACCGTACCGCCAAAACGGGGTTTTAACCAGAGCTTAGAGTCCAGCTTTTTCTAAACCTCCCAATTAACCTTGCTCACTTTTGATAAACTTTCATACAGATGTGTAAACAGTGGAATGTTTTTTGTTTGTTTGGACCACGTTATGTGGTAGAATTTTTATTTTTTGTTAATCTTCCATGCCGACTCAGTAATGTAAGAGACCTTTGGTCTGTCCAACTTGTCTTTCCAGAACAGTTTACTAAATCAGCTGATCTGAGGGAGATAATAAACTACCAGCCAGGCTCAGATACGCCAGACTGAACCCGGTTAGAGCTCCCCAATATATCTACTGGACGAAGCAGAATTTTTCATTTTAGTTAGAGAGTTTAAGGCTTAAATGAGGATTGGCACTCGGTTTTGCTGGCTAGAGTAAGTCTTTAAGCTTAGGCTTAAAGTATCTGGCTAACTGAGAAAGACTGTGTAAACTCCCTCAAAAATGCACTTCTTGTTTCCCTGCTCCTGACTTTGCTCATCAGCTAAATATAAAAAACCCTAATAGTCAGGTATGCTGAGCCAGGGACGACTCATAAAGCAGTTTAACAATGTAACATAACACCTTAAATTCTATGGTTTTGTGCCCCAGATTGGTCCTAGACAGTATTTTTATTTTAACATGCTGTGTAGTCCAGGACTAGACTTAATCCCCGATTAAGAAACCGTGTCACTGTGTTCACCTCATAACTCACAGTACATACTGAATAATAAGATAAGTAATAGACTCGCAGTTTAATAAATCAGGCCCAAAGTTAGGCCTGTCCAATAGAAGAGACATTCCACTCAGTCAGAAACATAAAACTAAAACTAGTCTGGTTCTAGATCAGTCTAGTCTTGTTCTAGTGTCAGTCTAGATGTAGTCTAGAGAAGATGGTGTGGGGTTAAAGTAGTCTGTCCTTGGCTATGCTATTTGGCTATTGTCTAATGAATATAGTCTAGCTCTAGGCTAAAATAATCTGGTTCCAGGTTTAGCTAATCTGACTCTAGGCTAAACTAGTTTAGCTCCAGACTAGCAGACCTGGTTTAGACTCCAGACTAATGAGGATTCTTTAGACAAAGATAGGCTGACTCTAGACTAAGCTAATCTGTATCTTGACCAACAAAAAGCAAGTCTTAACTGCAGACTAACAAAGCTAGCTTGGTTGTAGGCTGAGGAAGCTAGTCTGGAAACAAGACTGTTCTCTTGGACGTGGCTGGAGCTCCCCTGTCCATATTCTGGATCCTCTTGAGACTAGTAAGATTACTCTAGACTAACCTACTTTGGTTTGAAACTGATGAAGCTTATTTGGCTCTAGTCTGAAGTTGGCCTGCTTTTAAGTTAGCCTGTCTCGTTCTAGACTAATCTGGCCTGGCTCTTGGCTGGACTAATCTGGTGCTGGACTAATAGAATGTGTTCTCTCTCACTTCAGCACACTCTGATCCCTTGTGTCTGTTAGAATATTATGCTGCAAATTTGGGCCGATTTGTTGGGAAGGTGTAACTGACAATCAGAACTGCTGTAAAACTCTGCCTTCAGCTGCATTTCTCACCAAACCTCGAACCTCAAACTCTGAGCCCCAAACCCCAGTGCAGTGTGGGACCTGACAACCACGATGCAAAGGATGCATGTGCCTTTCCGGAAAATTGCTGTGTGGAAAAATTGTGGCACTAACAGACCCTCGCCTGCTCATCAATGCCTTTTAATCCTTTATTTTACTTAATTTTTTTCTCCCAGAAAAAAAG
Source organism: Hemigrammopetersius urotaenia (assembly GCA_037974485.1). Classification (NCBI taxonomy): domain Eukaryota; kingdom Metazoa; phylum Chordata; class Actinopteri; order Characiformes; family Alestidae; genus Hemigrammopetersius; species Hemigrammopetersius urotaenia. The sequence goes on from JBBPDC010085332.1 coordinate 3,188, forward strand.
GTTTTTCAACTTTTGAGGTTTCAGTTTGGACATTTGTTTGCATATCATACACAGCTCTTTTTTTGTCTATTGTTTTGTATTTTGTTATTTTAACTTTAATTTTTTTGTAACTCAGTCGTTAAGTCCTGATAATTTGCACATTCCCGTAACTTGAACAGTAATTAATGAAAGACTTTTGCAGTGTTAGTGCTGCGGGGCGTTTCAGAGGGCAGTTGAAACAACAACCACCCTAAAGAGTGAAGCTCCTGAGAACCTGAAATAAATCTGTTTCATAAACCTACACATGTTGACCATAACTTTATACACACCGGCTGCTACTAGCATCTCTCTACCACCAGGTGGTGCCAGTTGTGTGAGGGAATGTGCAGCAGGTGGGAAAGTTACATCCTCAGTGGTTAAAGTTGTATTGCTCACCTGCAGTGTGTGTGTGTGGTGTGACGACTTTTGATGTCATCAAACCTAACCTGTTGTATATTCACTGGCTCAGATCTGTAGTAAACCGTATGCTTGTGTTTGTGTGGTGTTTAAGGGGAATTCCACCAAATTCAGTACATGTGAACCAAGCAGTCTGGTGTGAAACTTGTTGAGACTGATTTCTTTACAGTGGAGGTGAATGGAACCAGATGTCTCCAAAACAACTACAGCCATTTTATTCATTGTCGTCACCCAATGAAGCTCCACGTCTGAGCGTTTGTATGTATGTTGATGAAAGAAAAAAAAAAAACGATTATGGTGCCCTGCATGTATCCCTCCACCATGAATGGGTTTACCTTTAGAAACAACAGTTAGAACAATCTCTCGGGTGTGAGTCGATGCAACCCTAAAAGTAAAGTGACCATTCTGTCATACATGAACACACCACAGCACACACTGTAAACAACATGATATTCTTCCTCAGTATTTAACCCATTGACCAATTGAAGAAGCGGGCAGCCAGGAGGAGCAGAGTGGGGGGATGGTACCTTACTCAGGGTACCTCAGAGGTGCTACTAGCAGTCTTGGGATACCCTAGCCTTTTCTTTTAATAACTGTAATATTACATCAACACAGTGGAATTGCTCCAGGGTTGATATGGAAGGCGTGTTCAAACAGTTTCAATGGGGGCTGTTGGTGGGAAGGGTTTGTGGTGGAAAATGCACACTCACTGTGAAGCAGCTGTATCAGTATTCCTCCACTTCCTGATGTACTGTTTCACAATAACAGAAGTGTCTTTATGAGTTAAGATGGACTTACAAAGCAGAAAAACAGCAGCCACTCACAGCGGATATGTCATGGAGTACTTCATAATTCAGTATTTAAGATGTAAACAGAATGGCACTGAATGACTTTGGTCATTTTGGAAAAACTCAGAGCTGTTCTCAGTGGTGATAAATGGAATGGCTATATTTGTGTTGTAGACCCCTGGTTCCATTCACCTCCATGGTAAAGAAATCCGAAACGCTTGAATCTGGAGAACCTTGATGACTCCACTACTGTTCGCATTGGAAGTAAATGGAACCAGACATTTGGTTCTTAAAAGCTCTCTGGCAGTAAGTTATTCCATGAAATGCTTATGGTGGCACTAACGTCTAATACGTTGTTCTCCCAAAGTTTTGGTTTTGGTCTTAAAGCTAAACCCCTTCATGGTGGAGGGATACATTCAGGGTGTCGTGAGCCAAAGAGAAATGATTTAGTTCAGATTTGCCACTATTTTACCGTCATCAACATCCATATTAAATTCTTCAGATCAGTACACAGTAATGGGTACCACAGTGTTACTGGGTTGATCCTGGCACAGCCTTCCTTGAATGAGGAGCTGAGCTGCCTGGGGCCAAACTGCCTCCTGTAGTGTAAATAGTACAGACAGAGAGGGTGGAGCTGCAGATAGCTGTAAACCCAGGAGCAATAAAGGAAAGCAGATAAAAGCAACTCCACTTATGCAGCCCTCTAGTAACCATAACCTCAGGCCCAAAACCCACTGGATTTTGCACACACCACCACACCCATTATATACAGTATAGCCACACTTTAAAGTATTTTTAATGTTCTCCAGGATTCCTGAAGCACTTTTATTTTCAGTCCAGTGCCTGAAGCCAACCAGTTTCAGAGGAATATTTTTTATTTGCTAAGCCACACAATGACCTAAATAATAATCATTCAAGACGAATAAAGACCATCTAACTGAAGTCCTGAACCAGTGAAAAAACAGGTGCAGATGATTCCAGATGATCAGGCGGTGATCAGTATACTGTTGGTACTGAATGCCGAGCGGTTGAAACACCTTTATCTAGGCACCTTATGTCTTTAGGCACTTTGATATAAAAATCAATTTGGACAGTACTCTCTGTGTGTGTGTGTGTGTGTGTGTGTGTGTGTGTAACTGGATGTAGTCATGTCACATATATACAACACTGCAATATGTGCAGTGTTGGCCCTTCTTCTTCAAGAACTCTGCAATTCGTCCTGCCTAATCCTGACCGATTCTTGTAAAAAGCAATGCTAGAAGTTTGTCAAAATTTGTGGGGTTTTGTTTGACCTCTCACTGGAACTTCTCAATGGAATTAAGGTCTGGGGAATTTCCTGGCCATGGACCCAAAATTTCAATGTCTTGTTATCACTTCTGTCTAATGGCATGGTGCTCCATCATGCTGGAAAACGCATTGTTCTTCACCTATTCTATTCTTAGATGGTTGGGAGAAGTTGGTCTTAGAGGTTGCCTTGGTACCATTGTTTATTCATGCCTGTGTTCTTAGACAAAATTTTGAGTGAGCCCACTCTGTTGGCATTACACAGGACTGATGGTAGCGCTCACCTTTTCCACAAACAATCGGAAAGGGGCTTCATCAGAGAAAATGACTTTATATATCAGTCTGTCCTTGGTGTTTTTCTAGGAGAGAACTAGCATTTTTGCTGTCCTTTCTGACACCAGGCCATCCTCCAAATGTTTTCACCTCACTGCTGCCACTCCTGAGCCAGCTCTGCACTGGTGGTGCCCCGATCCTGAAGCATTCTTCACAACAACTGAACCTCTCTCCTTGAAGTTCTTAATAATTCGATAAATGGTTGATTTAGGTGTTGTCTTACTAGCAGCAATTTCCTTGCCTGTGAAGCTCTTTTTATGCAAAGCAATGATAACTGTACGTGTTTCCTTCCAGGTAACCATGGTTAACAGAGAAAGAACAAGGATTTCAAGCACCACCTTTTAAAGCATCCAGTCTGCTATTCTAACTCAGTCAGCATGACTTCACCTCATCAATACTGTCAGCTGTGTTAATGAGAGGATGGCTCATATAATGTCTGCAGGTCCTTTTGTGGCAGGGCTTAAATGCAGTACAAATGTTTTTTTGGGATCACACAAGTTTGTTTTCATGGCAAAGGTGTATATGCAAATTGCCATCATGAACACAGCAGCAAACTGTGAAAATTGTCATTCTCAAAACATTTGGCTATGAAAGATATTTGGCTATGTGTGTGTGATGGAAAGTCCTTCGGGTTTTCCAGACAATCAAGTTCCACACGATTATCTGGTTAGAACAGACAAATAATATTTACTTTTTTTTTACACTTATGGTTACTGAGCAAGACAAATGCTCACACACAGATAGACATCAAAGAACAACAATTCTTGCACTCATTTACTGTCCCATTACTACAGTGAAGCTATTTCAGTCTGAAACTCACACATCTAAAACAGCACCCTGAGTGAAGGTAGTTTCTGTTTCAGAATTGTCTGTTGGTGGGAGAGAACGAGAAACACACCCACTTCCCCATCACAAGACTTACATGTGGGCAGCAAAGGCAGGATGTGTCAGAAAGTCACGTACACACACACACAAACACATATGGAAGGTATAAAGTTACTTTTTAACTCCACTCTGAATGGAAGAATTTGTCTCTCAGAACAAAAGTGCTGGGCATCCTGATTGAAGGTCACAACAACTGGTCACCAAAGCATGCAAAGAATCCACACACACACACACACACACACACACACACACACACACACACACACACACACACACACAAATTATTGGCTAGAAAAATGAAAAAGGTTGAAAGTTAATTTGTCCTCACAAATACAATCTGAGTGAGATTAAATATTACAGCAATACAGAACGGCCAATCAGGGCAGACCTTGTTTACATGTATCACTGTCCATCATGGATAAAAAGAGGCGGAAGGCAGCACCAACATATTTTACACACTGAGTCATGAGGGAGTGTGTGCGTGTGTGTATAAGAGAGACTGTGGTTGGCCTTATGTGTATGTGTGGAATGTAAGTGTGGGTGTTCAGGCTTGTGTGTGTGAGCAGGTACTGTTATGGCTGATGTGAAGCTCTGCTGGAAGGTTTTCAGATGGGACCCGCCACCCGCCACAATAGCTTTGAGTTTATATCAGGGATATAAAATATAATAAGCTTCCCGTATATATATACACAATGATTTGTGATGATAGTCTTCAACTTTATCTTTCAATTAAGAAGCAGGAAAGGGTTAAAATGGTGGCGTTCAGATGTTTCCAACCAAGTAATAGATTATTCTGTCATAACTGTGAAAGTTTATCTTTATCTATCCCTTCATCTAACCATCCAACTCTCAATCCATTCATAATTCCAGCTATCCATCCCTCCACCCATCCATTCCTTTAATTTAAATATAGAAAACTATGTATCTGAGGTTATTGAATAAAATAATTATCATTAATGGAGATTCTGAACCATTGAACAGGTAGTATATGTGAGTGTTTTAAGGCACCAAAGACCAGTGTGTGTGTGTGTGTGTGTGTGTGTGTGTGTTTGTGTGAGTGTGTATAAATTGGTGCAATTTTGACAATTCCAAGGTGAGTGTCTATTGGCCCTGTGTGGAAAAACAGCGCTCCACTTCCTGAGAGTTGCTTAGCGACATTCCACAGGGAACGGCATCAGTCTTTCACATCCTGCAGGAGCTGAGAAACTCATCAGTAAGCCAGGCACAGCAATGAGCATGACCTTGAAACACCATCAGCGCTTGAACACAGAGCACTCTGCCCTTTCCTTCCACACACACAGCTCTAGATCCTTTCCTTGTAGATGAACATCTCCCTTGTTCAGTGATCACAGAGTCACAGAGAGAGCAGGGTGTGGATTAGACGACAGATTACGGCTCTGATGCTGCAGAGCAAAACACACCCAAATATACCGCAGTCACATGACGGATGTGTTTCCTTTTTCAGCATGTGTGAACGTGTGACCCAATTTACAACCCAGTTTAATTGCAGCCCCCCTTCCTCCACACACAGCAGCTCCACATCGTTTTCTGACTGAATAAGAGTCTCATCGCTGTTCCACAATGCACATATTTGTTTTTTCGAAAGTAGTACACTGTGAGGATAATGTGGATTCTGTCATTTCATTTAAAAGGTAGCTTATAGTGCACTTTATTGCCTTTTAATGCTCAAGAACACTGTAGTGCTCTATAATGATCTATAATGCTCTATAACACAGTCTATGTCTTTAACTGCATCCTGCCTTTAAGTAATCCAAGAGTTCTGCTTGAATGCACTCAAGCCATTTGTTTTTATGTGGGTGTGTTTTTGTTGGAACACCACTTTTGCAATCATCTGTCCCTTCATGTCTCAATTAAACTGGTCTCTTACTGGTCGTTTGAATTCCAGTCAAAGGGTTCTCTCCTATTAAAGTAGACAAAAACCCACCAGACCTTCTGGTAGGATGCAATCATCAGATCTCAACCATCTTGAGCAGAAAGTGATGAGTCCCAGGTTTCTGTCAATCCTGACTTTGTGGACAAGCTAATGATCCACCAGCTAATATTCCACAAAGACGTCTGGACAGAGATCGAAGAGGATGTGGGGTCTACGTGAGATCATCATCATCATAAGGGCAAAGCTGTACCTCCAAAACCAGGATCACATTCCTTCTCTGTGTCGAGTGGCACTGTGCATTCAAGTCACATCTCATGATGCAGGTTGTGACTGCTGGGGTTTCAATCAGTCCTGCAAAAGTCTGCTGCACACACAGCAGTCTCACACAGAAAGTGTGCGTGTGGGCGGCCTGAAGCCTGCAGCGATCATGCTGGAGCCGTGGTGTCTTCATTTCTCTGAAGGCTCTTTCAGGGACTTGTTGCATGCTGGAGGGCCGTTCCTGATCTTCTAATTTCGTTAGAAGCCCAGTGACTCAGCAGGGGCAGTGCTGGCTGGACGCAGAAGCTTTTAGCTTAATTATCATTTCAGTCCTGATATATTATGGCGCTGGGAGTGAACGCAGGGTGGAGGCAGAGATAACACTGCTGTGTAGTTCCAGGGTGTGGAGAAGAAAGCATTAATACATGAATAATAAACATAAAAGCTACCCGACCATAACAATGTGGATCTGCAGCTCTGTGGAAAGTTGATGAAGAACAGAGTGAAAGAAAGATGAGCAGCTGGGGTGCCATTATTAAAACACACTCATTTATTGAGCAGCAGCATGTACAGAACACACCAGCACATCACAGCACCTTCACAGCAGGCAGGCCTGCACGGTTCTGCCATATGCAAACACATTTACAAAAGCAATATTAACTCCCCGCCCCGCCCTCAGGGAGCGCATACTCTAGGCCCCACACACGTGTTGAGATCTCACCAATACAGCAGAAGCGTTTCCGCACACTGAGCCTGTGAGCACGAGTCTGTGCGGGAAAGATTCCGCGAGACTGGTGAGCAAAAAGAGCGAGAGAAATAGAGGGATGGAGGGATGAAGGGATGGGTGGATGAATAAGGGGTCGCAGGACAGAGGTGATGTGGTTACTTGGTGAGACTCTTCACAATCTGGAGCTCTTCCACTGGTTTCCACTGCTGATTAATTGTGATGAGCTACAGGGGGATGAGAGACCAAGGATTAAAGGAGGCAGGAAGGGAGGGAGGGAAAGAGAAAGACAGGGGAGAAAAGAGAGAGATGTGAGAGAGAGAGAGAGAGAGAGAGAGAGAGAGAGAGAGAGAGAGAGAGAGAGAGAGAGAGAGAGATGTGAGAGAGAGAGA
>JBBPDC010085382.1:0-10179 GCA_037974485.1 Hemigrammopetersius urotaenia
GGTATGATGGACAATGGGGACAGGCAAAATTCTTCGTACTCTTTGGAAAAACACAAATATAAAGGTTGAAATTAATGCCATTATAATTTTTTTTCTCTGCTAATTATTAAAAAACATGTACTAATTTGAAATGTTGAAGCTCAAATGTAGATTTATGAATGTTATTAAAAGTTGTAGCAGCATTACATCCTGGGACACTGAACCTACTGAAATGGCACCAAATCTGTAGAATGACCCATAAGCAGTTTCCTCTTGGATCAATAATATTAGCCTGGTATTTTGTAAACCGAACATTCACACATATAAGAGTTCATTTAAAAAAGAAAGTGAAGTTTGATTCAGTTTGATTGCACGTTTTGGCCTTTAAAATGGATAAACAGTGTTTGAACCGAGGAAACGTGTGAATTTGTGTGTAAATGCTGCTCCCTGCTGGTGAGAAAGAACAAACACTACTGATCTACTGACTTAATTGTGAAGAAACACTACAGAAATTACTGATTTTTCATTGCTGGACTCGTAGACTTAATCAAAATACCTAATTAATTTATCATGCTGGAAATAGTCTTCTGCAGGTTCAAAGAAACACAGTATAGCATTACCCCACACAACTCATGACTTTTATTTTGAAAGACTGACATGCAATTAAATATAAATATACATTAATACACTTAAGTGTGAAAATATTGACTCCATTTTCGGTTTTTTTTTTAATCTAAAATAAATATCAGATTTTTTTGCTTGATATTATTTTGAAATCGTCGGCTAAGCCTCGTATTAATGACGACTTCAATACCAGCCAATGAATGAGGAGAATAAACCGGCTCTCAGTGAAACTGACCAATGATGAAACAGTTTGGTCAAGCGTGGGATAGTACGGGCACAAAGAGCGCGTGAAAATGGTGAGTTTATTTTATTTTGGTTTATTTAAGCTCATGAAGATTTTCAGGTGCTTTGTAGTGAGCGGACAAGAAATGCTATATAGGTTGTTCCAATTGCGTTACTAATACTGCAAGGTTTTGATCTCGAGTGTTATGAGACTGTGGTCGGTACAGGGGAAACACCGAGTCTGTTGACTGAAGTGTGGAGTGCTTTAAGGATCTCCAGACTTCATTGCTTCTTCAGCAAGGGTAAAAGATTGATATTTCATTGTGATTTTACCAACAAAACTCTCGTCTCTAAGTCCAAAAACTCAGGAGAAGCTCTAAACTGGAGTTTGGGTCAGACAGCAGACCCTGTAGTGTAGGGCTTGTGTCTTACTCTCATTAATGTGATATTCCCTTAAACATGTGGATACACAGCAGGGACGAAAGTATTGGGACGCCACATCATTACACGAACAGTGTCTTTAATGACGATGCATTCGAATTCTTAGACTTTAATATAAAGCTGGCCCCACGTTGCCGCTATAACAAGCTTTCACTTTTCCTGGAAGACTTTCCACAAGATTCTGGAGTTATTCTGTGGGACTCTGTGCCCTTTAATTCTGTAGAGTATTTATGAGGTCAAGCACTGGATGCTGGAAGAGACGGCCTAGTTCTCCGTTCCAGTTCATCCCAAAGGTATTGGGTGGGGTTGAGGTCAGGGCTTTGTGCAGACCAGTCAAGCTGTTTCACACCGAACTCTGGACCAGTGCACTGTGGCACAGCCATCCCGGAACAGAAAAGGTTGTTCTCCAAACACTGTGACCACAAAGTTGGAGCATGATGTCCAAAAGCTTGAGCTTCACTAAAAGTGTATGTGCCTGCTGGGCCCTTAACAGGTTTACTACATAAATCACGGAATATCTAAGTCTATTATCCCTTACATAGTTCCAGTTTATGTTTGCATCAACGTGTAACAGAATAATTGTTAAATATGTTTTATATACATGTAAACGTAAGACAAACGTTCTGAATCCAACAAGGGTGTTGGGGAGGGTAGTGTACAGAAACAGTTACCGGAGCGCCATCTAGTGCACAGACTGTGACACTGAACGTCAAGTGGTCTCCCGCTAATGAAATCTCCTTTAGCTGGGGAGCCATGCAGATGATTTTAAAGGCTGTGTGTACTGTCTTAGTTTCAGACTTTACAAGATTATGATTATCTGATGGTCCGTGTTCCTAACTGAATATTTAAGAAGACGTCTGATTTAAAAAATATTTTGCACAAAGTGCCGTTTGGAGGAGTTTAATGTGTAGTGGTTGGTGTCAAGGATTGGATTGTTCAAAATATTTGAAAAGAAAAAGCAATATTTACACCATACACACTAAGGCTGCACAATATATCGCAAATTTACCGTCATTGCGATTCTCAACATGCGCAATATACATATCACGAAAAAATATAAATATTGCGAAAGACTGACTGAACTGCAATAAAATGGTGTTTTTCCAAAAGTCTTCACCAAGTGCCACAGAGAAGAGGGCAATTTCTTCATCTTCTTTGCTGCTGTTATAGATTCTTCCTTTTGCTATATTTTTCTGGCTAAGAACTTACTATAATTGAAATTATTTTTACATTTATTTAAGATTTTAAATTATTAAAAAATATTTTCAGATTTTTTTCAACAATGTTCTATGGTTCAAATGTTTTATGGGAGGCATTAAATGCTGTAAGCAAATTCTTTAAAAAAAATAAATGTTGGAATGGAAATATTGCATTTCATTTTTTTTTCTGCATAGACTAGTCTGGCGTCTGTGTTACCAGCAAATCCAAAGCAGAAAATCATAGAGGCACAATAGAGGCTAAGTTTTTACTCACTTATCGCATGTGATATCGCAACACTCAACATTATCACATGTCGCATGTTTTCCTAATATCGTGCAGCCCTAATACACATGCAGACTTATGTTTTACAGTGGTGGTTTATGCAATTTATTTACTATCTAGAATACCGGGTGAACCATTATGTTTGCTGACAGTGTGTTATTGGGATATTTTTTCCCCCATATGCCTTGAATTTCTCTCTCTGCCCTGAACGTTTTTAACCAATTAATGTTCATCAGACACCGACCATTACTAGTTTTAAAAGCTGAGTAATATGTTGTCCCCAAGTTTTTTTAATATTATTTTCTTTGATACTTCGTATTTCATGACACATTAACTATGTTATTTTGGTATATTGACACTGCAAATTTAGCCTTAAATTACATGAATGTCTTCAGTATTAAAACCATATAGTGCACTTGATATAATTTGTACTAATTCTATTTACTTCATTACTTGAAGTAATACAAACTGGAGCAGCTACAGAACTGGAGATGGCACATTCTGCTCTAGATCATTACACATTGCTGTTAGGATGGTAGTTAACTGGTGTGAACATTCATGTATAATTGTTTAATATAATTGCAATTGTTTCACAGCTTTTCTATTCATTCTTCAAATCCCTGGTGGGCAAAGACGTGGTGGTGGAATTAAAAAATGACTTGAGGTGAGTGATGTGGCTGATATTCTGGGACAAGCACTTAACCTTGCCATCGGGCCTCAGAAAATGTGGAATTTAAATGTAAAAATCAAAATGAGAAGCACACATTTCTGCTATTGACTTCACTAACTGTCTGATACAATTGCAGCATATGTGGTACCCTACACTCTGTAGATCAGGTATGGCAGTAAAATATGTTGCACATAATATTCTCTTTCATTGGTGTATGCATCTTTTAATGACACTATTTCTCTTTATATTCTCACAGTATCTGAACATCAAACTCACAGACATCAGCGTCACTGATCCTGAGAAATATCCCCACATGGTGAGCCACACAGACCTGCTTTCCCTGAACTGGTCTAATCCTGATCTTCGACTGTGGTGTCCATTGATAACCACCATTGTCTTAATCTGGGTCTGTGGAAACTGGGCCTTAAAGTTACAGCCTAAAACATAATTTTCATGTGTAGAGTGGCAAATTATTTTTGCCCTTTGTGTGACTACATGCACTAAAAGTCTGTGGACATCCCATTTAATTACTAACAGATGTATCAAATCTAACATGGCCATGCAGTCTTTACAGACACATAGGCAGTAGAATAGGTTAGCCTGAAGAGCTCAGACACATTAAACGTGGCACAGTCATAAGTGCCACATTTGCCGCAAGTCAGTTTGTGAAATATCTGCCCTGTTAAATCTGTCGTGTTAGTGCTAGTTTGGTGAAATGGAAGTGTTTAGGAGCACTGACAGCTCAGCTATAAAACTTTAGACCTCCCATCACCAACTGGGGCTGCCAATTGCTGAAGACTGTAGTGGCTATCCTTTATTTCATCACTCAAAACTGTTCCAAACCACCTCTGGAACAAACGTCAGCACAAGCTTTGCAAAGGAGCTTCTTGAAATGGTTTTCCATGACCCAGCAGCTGGTTTGAGGCCTGTAATGTATACAAGTGTACAGGCAAATTTGGATCGGTGAATCATGCTTCGCAGTGTAGTAGTCTGATGGATGAATCTGGGTTTGGTGGGTCCCAGGAGAACATTACCTAACAGTAAAAACCTGGTGAAGGAGAAATAATGAGCTGGTTCTGTTTTTCAGGGTTTGGGCTCTGCCCTTAGTTCCAGTGAAGGGTCGTTTTAAACACTACAGCAGGCAAAGAAATTTTGTGCAATTATAGGCTTTGTGGCAACAGTTTGGAAAAGACCCTTTTCTGTTCCAGTGTGACTGTGGCCCTGTGCAGAAAGCGAAATGAATGAAAAACGTCAGAATCGGAAAAATGTATTGATCCTGGGTGGCAATGCTTATGGTTTGAGTTTGGTGTGGAGAAAGTCCAGTGGCCTGCACACCTCAAACAAACACCTTTGTGATGAATTGGAATGTGGCGTGTGAGTCAGGCTTTCTTTTCCAAAATCTGTGCCTAAGCTCACAAATTTTCTTTTGACTGAATGGGCCCAGAGTCATTCAAAGCTTATGTAAAGCCTTTCCAGTGAAGAGGAGTCATAGCTGCTAAGCAGCTCCATATTAATGCCTGTGTTTTTGGAACAGCATGTCCGATAAGCTCATATTGTTGTGATGGTCAGGTGTCCACGCACTGGCCATATAGTAAATTACACCCTATCAGATACAGTTGTTTATGAGAGTTTTGGCAGCTATGGTCAAATATGGTACTTGGGAAGTTCATTTGGCCAAATTCACAGCATCCAAATATTTCTTCAAGGAGTCGTCCTGTTCTTGATTTTGTGATTTTTAAAAAAAAAAATTTTTTCCTTTCACTTCCTACAAGCAAAAACGTCTGAAATTCAGAATTATTCATTTGTCTTGTATATGCAGCATGTATAACAATCACAACACTGACCTTAAAACTTTAATCTTGTTCTAGATTGATTTTGAGGTATGTTATGGATAACTGTATTGTAAAATCCAATCAAGTTTTTGATTCATCAGACCACAGCACTGGCTTCCAACATGTCGTAGGGGCCGTGTTGCACGTTTCAGACAGTGACTTTTTGTGATGAGCTCACAGTTCATCAGGTTGCCTTCTGAAGACCCGTGTAGATTGTGTTTGTACAGTGCATTTCTATTCCTAGACCAGACAAATCTTCCTGCGAGTCTCTGGCAGTGAGGTCTTGCTTTGCATACCTGACCGCGTCTCACAACAATTTTTTGTTTGTTATTTCAAATTTCATTTTGTAGTTCTCATCTTGACTTCAACACTTTCTTAATGACATTTTTGATAGTGATTAATATAAGCTGGATGTGTTTTACAATCCCTTTTATTGGCAATGTTTTTCATACCGTCAGCAGTTTTAATGAGGAGAGGACTGCTGAATGTCAGAACACCACCTGGAGAATTTTAAAGGGTCACACAGTTTAAAAAAAGATTGGACAAAGGCCAAATGAATCAAACAAGTTCTGAAACAAAAAATAACACTAGTGGACTGATTGAAAGATTATCCACATTTTGTTTTCCTGCATGTTAAATCTAATCAATAAATTGTAACATTGTATTTTAGGAACAACATTTGTTAGTGGTACAAACGTATGGCGTTGATTTATTCAGATATTTTCACATTTCTCAACAAAACACGAATGCCCAAACTCTCACATTCACCTATCTGATGTTTCTTGACCCTAGTCTTCATTATCACTTGCTGTGCACATTTAACACTGTGCTGATTGTAACTGACTTATTTTAATCCTGTCCTCACTGTCTGCAGTTGTCGGTGAAAAACTGCTTCATCCGTGGCTCAGTGGTGCGATATGTTCAGCTTCCTGCCGATGAGGTGGACACCCAGCTCTTACAGGACGCAGCACGCAAAGAAGCCATGCAGCAGAAACAGTGATCATCGACTACTTTTTTTTCCTTTTGATAACTTTGTTGGGGGGGAAAAAATCAATGGTTTACTTTGACTTTGTATAGTATTTGAGATCCCATGTATATCCATTGTTTTTGTTATCCTTTTGAATGGCTGTTGTCTTCAGATAATGAGTATTGATACACCAAACAGTGCAGTTCAAGTCTTCGAATTAAGGTGTTTCACTATTGTTTTAATGACCTGTTTGAGTTATCTGGATTTCTAGCTCCGATTCGTTTGTACAATTTGGCCTAAGTGAAATGCATTGTCCTCATGACCTACCAGGTGTAGATGTTTCTTAATTCTAGCGAACCATTGTAAGCAAATACGTTTTGCTTTTAAAACAGAAACTTTGATTTGCTTTTTCTTTTTTTTTTTAATTGAATGAGTAGAAACCCAGAGTGATTAGATAATGTGTTACACTTTTGTTAAAATAAAATATTAATACAGCACTAAACCACATGTTCATTTGGATTCTGTGTACCCTTGCTGTAAATCACTATCCTTGCTGCACATCTTGCATGGCTGTGGGCTTTACAGTCCTTTACAGGTTAAGGTCTAAAATGTTTTGATCATTTTGGGGTTTGTTTAAAGTAGCCTGCATGATGAGGCTACTTTAAACAAACGGATCTGACTCTTGTGAAGAGACCAGCTGCAAAAAAAACATCATGTACTGCACACATGGCTCAAGTGGCTTTCTTGAAAAGAAATGTGATGAGATGCCAGAAAGAAAGTCACAATTTACCTGGCTAACAGTGTGATCTTGCAATGCTTCTGGTGAAACAGGGTAAACAAAAAATAGGCCAAACCAAGCCTTAGGCTTTATTAACACACTATAAATAAATGTCTTATTTTCTATTTAGTGTTTTTGTCAGCCCCGTCACATGGGCTGCTGACAGGAAAAAGTAGTACAGATATTCCTGCCAGCTGCCTGTGGTCAAATGGCCTTCATTAACCAAGAGAAATAGTTCAGAATTTGTGTGATTGTTAAATGAAATGGATTAAAAATGAACCAGTTTGGTACAGTTGACCGCCGCCCATCCCCCCACTGCTTAATATGTGCCTAAATATTTCCATTGTACTGCTTAACATTTACCACATATGGACAAACAAGCTGGGATGCACCTGTTGTTCAGGGCTTAGACCCCCTTACTTTAGTGAAGCTCATCTTAATGCTTCAGTCCTTTTGTACAATTCCATGCTTCCACCTTTGAGAATGGTCAGACGTCACAGTACTTTTGTTCTTAAAGTATATAAGGATGTTTAAACTTTTGTCATCATTTTCCCAAGACATAAAACGAAACGACGTGGGTTAGATTACGGAAATCAGACTAAAAGAGGAGTCGGGTGCGCGTGCACTGAGATTCTATGACACCGGCACGCACGAGACCACTCTGTAGCTTCTAGTTGGGGGTGCAGCACTGATGCATGCTTCACAGTTTTAACGAAACAAATTAAAATAAGTTTGGGGGCACCTCATGTAACAGATGATCACATAGGGGGCCTTGCCCTCTTTTCGTGCCTGTTTATATTTCCATTCCACTTTTATCCATGTCAGTTCCTTGGGAACCATGTAGATATTCAGGCAGGGCTGTCTGTTCCGGTTTTCAATAGACAAGCTTTTTATCCCTGATTTTAAACGTCTGGAAAAACAAAAAACAGAACAAAACTGAAAGGGAAATAGTGTATTCAATGTTAATTTTAGCTTCCAGAAAGATTTTTTTTTCACTTTTTGTGAGAGTTAATCACTTTTCTGCAGAGCCCTTACTTGGGAGAGGTTAATGTTGTTGGAGAGGTTATGATAATTCTTTGGAGGGAGACTATTACCCTACCATGTCACTGTTTTGGGTAGATGTAGTTGTGGCCCTCAGCATCCTGCTGATGCTGGGCATGAAGAGGAAAACATCAAACCAGGCACTCAGGCGTTATGCACAACCTTCTAGCAAACTTCAGGTTGTTTTCTGGCTGCCAGTGTATAAACAGTGATACTGCAAAGACTGCTCAAACTGATGGCATACATTTACTATACAGCATACTACGTTTCCTCACGTTAGGTTAATGTGGACACAATCGCATATAATTAGTCCCGTCCATTAGCTCATCAGGCTGCGGCTAGACGGCCCTGCTACAGTACAGGCCCAGTACTTAAACACGGTGGGCCAGGTCACCCACTCACTTTATATCGCTGAAGTGGAAAGAGGGAAAAACGCTGCTTCGCTGTGTGTTGATCCGTGTGAGGACGGTAGGTTATGTGCACTTTAGGTTCCCTTCTCTCTATTTCTCTGTCTTCAATTTTATAATTCTTTTTTTTAATTTCTTTCTCCGTTTCTGTCTCTGTCTATCTCTCTCTCAAATTAAGCCCACGAAGCCTGTTTGACCCAACTTTCTTTGGTATATAACAGAAGGACGCTGTTAAAACGTACTAAAGCAAGTTCTGCTTATTTATTTAGTTCTCAGACCCCAGCCCTGGAGAGCTACACCTGAGCAGAGATGAGAGGTTTAATCCGTGCCATTAACTACTTAGCCTCCAGGACTGAAGTTCGTCACCTTCGGAACTGCACTAATGACTGTAATGATAGATGTGACTGACTTGATTTGCAGGAGAGGAAGCAGTTCATGGAAGAGAGCACCGGTATGGAGTCCACCATTGGGCCTCACTACAGTAGGACAGAGAACAAGGTGAGTAGACCGTTTCAGCAGAAGACCTGTGTGCATCATTTTAACTAATGTAGCCTTTCTGGGTTTTTTTGGGGGGGGGGGGGATTGTAAAATCACCATGTCTCTTAAGCTTTGTTTTCCACTTTCTAGACGGATGGATACCTAAGCGAGGGCTCCATTCTTAACTCCTCGCTGTGTGACTGGTCGGACGAAGAGGTACGGAGCGACTGCTGCTGTTTTGGGGGCTGTGTTTCATTGCATGTTGTTGAGTAATGCTGTGGTAAATCCTGACGCATGTGTTTTTAGATATCAACAAAGAAGGAAAACCACCTGAGGCTTGGCCCTGAAGACCTCAATGATACTCTTCTGTATGAATTTTGATTTGGTGTGTGTGTTTAAAAATCACTGTGCTCATATTTCATGCTTTGATTAAATATGTAAATAAATGGTTTTATATAGCTAATGACATATTATTTTTGAGGTTCATTCTGCTGGTGGGTATAAAACAGGTTTCATGTACAAAAGGGATTTTGGGATGGAGGGCTGGCATAGACTGTGCTACAGAATCAGTTGATGAAATCAGTAGCTGATTTCAGGCTTGTTTAACCTACCTTCTATAAGGGGAAGCAGAAAGTCTCCTACCTATCCTACAGTAACCTTAAAGGGATCTGATACCTTCATGGTTTAGAGTGAACAATACTCTACTGTCAAATTTTCCCCAAATTACTTTTTACAGAAATGATCAGTGCAGCTGTTGGGTTCAGCAAATGGGTTCAGTTTTAGTATCGTATTGACTCAAAGTGTGCCGAAAAACTCTTATTTGGCTCCTGTTTATTTGGTTGGAAGTCTGATTCCTTCATCAACGTTCAGTCATTTCCTTTGCTACGAGTCCTGAAAAGAATCAAGATAGATAATGAAAACGGTTTTAGACAGTGGCCACATGTTCACTAGGCTATGTGTTAGAAATGAAATAGGAGTTTCTAACACATGAGTACATTTTATCAGACACTTTTATCCAAAGCGCCTTCCATTTCCTAACTACAGGGGACAGTCTCCCTGGAGCAACTTGGCGTTAAAGGTCTTGCTCAGGAACCCACTGGTGGTATGCTGAAGGTAGGATTTGAACCCACAACCTCTTGATCTAGAGGCAAGTATCTCACCCACTATGCCACCACCATATTATAAAGTCTCTCTCTCTCTCTCTCTCTCTCTCTCTCTCTCTCTCTCTCTCTCTCTCTCTCTCTCTCTCTCTCTCTCTC
>JBBPDC010085393.1:0-27048 GCA_037974485.1 Hemigrammopetersius urotaenia
ACGGGCGGA
Organism: Hemigrammopetersius urotaenia; assembly: GCA_037974485.1. Taxonomy (NCBI): domain Eukaryota; kingdom Metazoa; phylum Chordata; class Actinopteri; order Characiformes; family Alestidae; genus Hemigrammopetersius; species Hemigrammopetersius urotaenia. Next base: position 10 of record JBBPDC010085393.1, read on the forward strand.
AATATTGGCGCTAGGTCAAAAAAAGTGCGGGGGACAGAATCACCTGTTTCTAAAAGTGAGGGGGACGTCCCCCCCGGTTGCTACGCCCCTGCATGTAGGGTTTGTATTGTTCAATAAATGTAAAATTACTATTTTATCATGAGCAATATATTTAACAATGTACTTATATCAAAACACATGTGCAACATCCACAGTTTTTACTCAATATGGAAGTAAAATGATGTAAGTGAAGCCAGAACTTTAGTTTAGCTACCGTTTTATAAGAAAAGCATGCTGCTACTGCGAGTAATGTAAAGACAGCCAGAATTTCCTATGCAGACGCAGTGTAAGTACACCTATAATGTGTGTAATGTTCCACTGCATTAAGTAAGGCATGCAACAATACTGTAACTACTGATGGCATAGTCACTGTTATAGATGGATTACAGAAGTGCAGTTTATGTAATTATACATAGCTATGATCATCATACAATTACACAGGCATATTTTGTTAGTTGAGACAGCGTATTATCTCATATGTGTTAAGTATAAGGGAAAAATTACTGTATGAGTTACTGATTTCACAACCAGACTTTTCTGATTGTAACAGGGTGTGTGCGATTATACTTGCACAGGAAATTCTGTTTTAACATTCAGCTTGCTGTGCCAGCAGGCTTTTCTAATGAAATGGTAGCTAAACTAAAGTTCTGGCTTTACATACATACATTTCTTCCATACTGAATAAAATGGTGGATGATACACATTGATATACTACTGCAATCCATTTTACAAATCCAGTTACACTGTTCCATGCATTGTTAATGTGTACGTATATTGTTATTCAAGCGAATATATTGCTTATGATGAAGTGGTAAGTCAATTTGGATTTATTGAACAAATAGTACTGTACTGAAGCCCTTACATGTATTTTTTAAAAACAAGGCTTTACATACAACAGTAATTTTTCATCGGATAACAGATGTGGCAGTGGTCAGGCCTGGGATTTGGACCAGAGTGCTGGGTCTAGCTGCACACCAGCAGCTACAGCGGCGAGCTCCTCACAGACAATGACTCTATAATGAAACCGGGTCCTTTAAAACCCTCTTTAATTGGGTACATTATCTTGTGTGCCAGTCATTCTGGAATCATTCAGGTTCACCAACCATGTTAATTGGACATTAACGGCACTCACGGTTTTTATGAAATGAATCAGGGCAGCGGGCTCGTTTGGCGTGCAGCGCTGATATGATTTGCCATCAGCTGATGAGAAATAACCCCTCCGTCAGACGTAATCTTCGGAGCAAGAACGCTCTCGCAAAAGAGATTACGCAAGGTCCGACTGCTTTATGTGTGGGGGGAAGAAAGCGTAATAGATTTTCTGTCCCACTGCAGGACCTCGCCTGGAGAATTGCTTGGCTTTGTGTGTCAGTTTATAAAAGGATCAATGTTATATCATAAATGAGAAGTGCTACATCTGTTTGCTCGACCTTTATCATGTGACTGTGTGTGTAAGACACAAGGCCTGGAATCTGTCTTGGCAGGAAAATTGTCAAAATACACCTTTCAAAAGAAAGGTGCTAAAAAAAGGTTCTCTGGAGTGATGACGGTGAAGAACCACTTTTGATTTGAAGCAATACAGCAGTACAGAAAAGAACCACCCCTTTCGAAATATTCAAATTTTGTAGTTTTACAACCCTAAATGCACCTAAATAATTGCTAATTACTGGCTTGAATTGTGTTCTACTTTACCAGCTTGCTGGTGGTGTGTTGTAACATGTGCACATAAATGACAGAAGCTTGATGTTTTCTAGCAGAAAATGCATCTGTAAAATATCAGTCTTGCTCAAATAAAACAGAAAATATGTTGTGCCCCCTCTTAACTACTCTTCACCTTCTTTGGTACAACAGTCCCCTGAGCGTTGGTTCGTTCTTTACACACTCCTAATGGAACACACCTGACTTGGTTGATCAGGGCTTCAGGGGGGCTTCTGAATAAGAAATCGGGTGGATCTGATTAGAGCTGCAGCAGCGCTCAGCAGGAGCTGAACTCATTAACATTCAAAAACTGGATACACCATTGCTGCTCACATTTAGTCACACTTTTTTGTTCTGCATTTATAAACCTAATATTAGGGGTGTAACGGTATACACGGTTCGGTAAGTACCTTAGTTTTGGGATCACGGTTCGGTACGGTTCCCGATACAACAAAGTTAAGCAACAAAAAGTTCTAAAGAATGAGGCTTGGTTTGTTTTTGTTTACTTTAAATAAACAGCAGTGTATTAACCAGTAAACACACACTCTTGCTTATATTTTTATGTATGTGTAAGGCAGCAGAAGTGTTACGCCAGTAGGTGGCACTATTGCACCACACTACGATCCAGGTTTATGATTTACTTGCGCTTTTTGGTCCCTCTGTGATTCCGTATTACTTGAATTACGTCTACCGTGTATTATCCAAAAGACATCATGTACCAAACCGTGACCCATGTACCGTGACGGTTCGGTACAAATACATGTTCTGTGTACAGCCCTACCTAATATGATAAGTTTACTTATGCTTTTAGGCAGTAATGTATTTTACTTTATATTATCCTTCATGGCTGGTTATAGTGTGAAGCTGTGGCCGAGGCCAGTTTGGATCAACAAACTTTGGCAAAGCCTACCTATTTCTGAGGCTGTTCTTCCCTCTCTAGGAGAAATGTTTGTAATTTTGGGAGCAGAGGGTACAGCAGAGGGAAGATAAAAGGCTGTTTTGAGAGTTTAGTACATCCTATCTAACTCAGCAAAAATGTTTACTTAGATAACTGATTGGAATGGCAATTTAAGGAGACTTTTATAATGTCTTCAGACATGCTTTTACAGATTAATTGCTCTTAAATCTAAAATGTATACATGAAATCTAGGTACCAGGATAAACATTGCTTACAGTATTTACAGTCCTTGGCACTTTATTGGAAAACCCTTGTAGCTCCACCTTACTGTTATGTATTTAGAGGTTATATCCCATGTCCTGAAGCTAACTGACACTGATAAGTGTAAAAAAAAAAACAACAGCAATACTGCTGTACCATCATGCATTTGACATGGCTCTGTCCATGCTATACTAACAACCCCTGGCCAACAGTGGACCTTAAATCAAAACATGACCAGTGTTTAATTGAGAATAGGAGGCTGTTAATTGTGTATCAGCAGATGGGCTACGTGTGAAATTGCACTCCTGTAAAATGGACCTGAAGGTGGACAGTGAGTGTAAGTACAAGGGAGTTTCATAGAAAGTTATCATTTAGAAGGAGTAAAATGTAGGGAGTTCTAATTAAGTAGTCAGTAAGTAGAAGTACAAGATACAAGTTTTTTAAATTGAGTGGTCAGGGAATGGAAAAACAATGTAGAGAGTTTCTAATAAAGTGGCCAGTAAGCAGAAGGGAGAGGTTTATAACAAAGTCCATGACAAAATGGACTAATAAAGTTCATTATAAAGTGGTCAGCAAGTCTATATCTTAGATGTTCATGTAGTTGGGTAGATTATCTGTGCATAAATGCAACATTTATAATTAGGGTCTTTCAAATAACTCAAAATGTTACAACAACTACAAGCAGATGAAAAGACACTGTAGTCCAAGTGTGTGATTCACACTTGCTTAAACTAATGGCTATTGTAATTGTATTTGGGCCTTTTTGAAGTCTCAAGAGGTGTTTATGTACAAGAATACTGAATCCCTGAATCACAGGGTCCCTGATACTTCAAACTGTTTAATTGCTTCAACTGAGGGCAGGGACTTGTGACCAACTAATATGTAACTCGCTCAGATATTAATTAACTTTGTAGCTCAGTAGCTCAAAGCATTCATTTTTAAAAGAACTTCAGTCAACAAAGCAGCACAAGTCTCCATGTGAATGCTGAGTGCTGTTAGAGTGAATGCTCAGTATTGCAAGGACAGTTTTTTTAAGCTTCCTCTTAAAAATTGTAAAAATACTTCCTCTACCCACATAATCTTTAAAGAGAAGCATTGTTGTTACAGATTCATTATAGTCACCACAAGCAGCGCAGGGAGGTACACCTCTGACCTCTTCTGTGTTCCATTTCTGTTTCTAGACTCAATCAACCTCTCTCGCACTTTCACAGTCTCTGCTGCATCTGTATCATGTGCTTGATTACTGCAGATGCATTTCTCTTGATCCATCTCTCCATTTCTACTAGAAGCCAATGGGCAGTTGCTTAATTGAACGAATAAACGTTTGAAATGCATGACTAGGGGGACATGACAGAAATTTCCCATCATCAGGGGCTGAGCCTGTCCAGCGCTTGGAATACTAAGTGGAAAAACTAAAAAGGCAGCTCACACTGTAAAAAATAAAAAAGCAGTTCCACATGTAATTATAGCGAATCTTATTTTACAGATTTTCTTGAGCCGAGTTAAGCTTTTCATCAGTGAATCAGACAACTCCAACAAGCATTTCCTTGGCTTTGGCTCTAAATTATGGACTGTGTCATTGGTGAGGTTTAAAATCATGGGCAAGTGGTGCTGGTGTGAACACTTAAACTGTTGAACTACATATCACCATAAGCAACACTATATGGACAAAAGAATAGGGACGCCTGACCGTTACACAAAAAAGCGACTTTAACGTCATTGCATTCAAATGCATAGAGTTTAATATGGAGTTGGTCCCCCTTTGCTGCTATAACAGCTTCCACTCTTCTTGAGAGGCTTTCCACAAGATTTCACCCCAAAGGTGTTGGATGGGGTGGGGTCAGGGCTCTGTGTGGGCTGTTCAAGTTCTTCCACACCAAATACATCCAACTATGTCTTTATGGACCTTGCTTTGTGCGCTGGGGCACAGTCATGCTGGAATAGAAAAGGGCTTTCACCAAACTGTGTTCGCAAAGATGGAAGCCTAGCCCAAACCCTGAAAAACAGGCGTGTCCCAATACTTTTGTCCATACAGTGTTAAAGTTAAAACTTTTTAACAGGGTGTTAAACACTTATGTTCAACCTTACTGGTGCAACCGATAGGAGAGAGTGTGTTTGTGGATGGGACTACAGTTTTGTTTTGTAAAAGGTGGGAATTGGCTTGCCCGAGATGTGGGCCACCATGACATATGACATATGATTATGATTAAAGATTGGGCTACTGCCTGTTTTTAATTATTATTTGGGAGCCACAGCTATCCATGAAACACTCAGGGCAACCAAGTGTTCATGCCAGCATCAGGAGATGCACTTGAATCTCAGCAATGGGTGCTGTTTATTTTATGTAGCTTGAATGAATCTCACAAAAGTAAGCTTTAATGCATCTGTGCAGTAGATATTAGTTAAAATACCCAAGCTGAATGCATTAGTAGAAATAAACTGAAACAAATGGAAGAAATGCCCTAATTTTAGTCATTGTATGTACAAATGTTTGCAAAAGAAACCTCAGTCACACAACTTTATAAAGGTATAAATGAACTTTTCTTTACAAGAAGGTAAAAGGTACACTGGCTATTTCGTGCTGGAAACCTTGAACGCTAGTTAACACAATCATGAATAACTTGTCCTCGGCTGGTGCTGGTGTCGTCTGCAATTTGTTCTTCTAGCCATATTGGTGGTGACATACAGGGTTAGGGGAAATGTTGGGTGGCGAAGATACATCTGCACTGCCTTAGGAAAAGCCAGACAGAGGAAAATCAGCAGGCAGCATTTCTTATGCGGTTCTTACATGACTGGATGCTTCCTGTCTCAGAATACTGCCACAGTAGCAGACATAAAGCATTTCATACAGTGCCTAGTTCTAACTGCAGAGACTTCTTCTCATCCTGTTATTAGGGATACAAGCCTGTTTTTTCACATTATGTTTCATTTTATGGAGCATCAGTTGCTACATAATGAATCAATTTGAGCTGTAGCTCATCTTTTCTTAATTGCTACTTTAGTACATACAGCATCAGAAGTTTGACAAGTCAGCATTGCCCATTTGATCAGATATTGAAGAAGAGTGCGATAGCAAGCCCACATCAAATTCCGAATGCATCGTTGCCCCTGAGCCAGCTTTTCACTTATCAGCCGTGAAGCTCTTAAGAAACTGGAGTCAGAAATCAACCAAATATAATTCGGCCAACAAGATAGGGTCAGAAATGAATACAGGCTGGTCAGGTTCAAAATCTGAACATGATATCATGACAGTTTCATGGCTCTATGCTTCAAACTTCAGGCACTTTTACTTTTGGAATTGATAATATTAACAATCGGAATCAGAAACAGAAATAGAGGAAATTGCTTATGTTATGACTTCATGGACACACAGAAACCAGAACAATATAAAGTCTAAATTAAATCAGTTCCTCCGTATGAAATACACTATGCTCTAAACACATTTCTGGGTGTAAATAATAAGATAAGCAACTTAGAGTTAAGTAGATTACTACTAACACAACTAGTGGTATGTCAGTGCATGTAATAGAGATAAGCAACGTAAAGATATAAAGCATATTTGATAAAATCTTCCCATGATTCTCTTTTAATAATGCCTGCTTAAGCAACGTTCTCTGTTTGGAGCACCCAGCTTGAAACATTGTACATTTAATGCAGACTCTTCTGCCCCTATGGTTGATATGCAATGAGGCTAGATAGTGCAGCCACATTGCATATCAGAGCATACGCACCACAACCAGCACTTTTTAAATATTTTGCCTGAACATTCCAGTTAATGTTTCACCTCTCTAATTGTGGCTGTGATGTTACGCATGAAAATACTCTTCTCTCGGTGGACGGCCTGAAACTGATGCCCTTTGTGCCTCTCTAAGGAAGCTGAGTAAGATGTACTCCGCCAGACAAGAAACATTTGTTTTCATTTCTCTCTCTCTCTCTCTCTCTCTCTCTCTCTCTCTCTCTCGCTCTCTCTCTCTCTCTCTCCTTCTCTCTCTCTCTCTCTCTCTCTCTCTCTGTCTCTCTCTTTTTCTCTCTCTCTCTCCCACATTCCCACTCTTTTTCCCCCTCTTTCTCTTTGTCTGTCTGTCTCTGTGTGTGTGTCTCTCTCTCTCTATCAATCTGTCTCTGTCTCTCTATCAATCTGTCTGTCTCTCTGTCTCTGTCTCTCTCTCTCTCTCTCTCTCTCAATCTGTCTCTCTCTCAATCTGTCGCTCTCTCTCTCTCTCTCTCTCTCTGCATCTTCTGTACTTTTACAAGTTCATTCTTGTTTGTCATTGTTAGCCGTGAGGACAATATTTAGTTAAACCCTCTGACCAACAGTCCTCAATCCATGCCCTCATGTAACGGAGGCGTGTAAATATTTTAACTTCTCTGTGTGTGTTCCGGTCAAAAGTCTACAAAGAAAAATCGGAAAATAAGACAAATAATCTGATATAAATCACTACAGCCATGAAGGCCTCATTCTTCGTGGAAAAAATGTTAATCTCAAGAACCAGAAAGTTTACTTAGTAATCCGGGCGATAAACATTTGTCTCCTTGTTTTTCCATGCAGTTCGGTGAGATCGCTTTCGAGAATGCGTTCACATGTTTTTCCCATTAAACATGCTATGGGAGGCTGTGTGACATGAGAAAAGCCCACAGGGGATCGACAGCTACATGTTTGCGAGGTGCTCTTTGGTGTTTCTGAAGAAGGCCAGGGATTGTTTTGGAACAATGAAAGCACTATGAAAATTGTAAGCAATTTGAGAAAAGACCATGAAAGTTTGGGTCTTTCTACAAAACAAGCTCATTTTAATTAAGCATCAGGGCTTTCCGTCCATTATCCCCTCCGCCCCATGCCTGGATGGATGGATGGATAGATGGATTCCTCTCAAAGAGAGAATCAAGACCTGCTTGCTTTGAACATGCCATGATTTATTGACAGCTCTTGTAACACGTGACTGTGTGAATGACTAAATTCTGACTGCTCCAGAAGCTCTGCGACCCCGAGAAACCAGGTGCTAAAGCATACAGATTATCTGCTTTAAGGTAAAGTTCATACAGGGAACAGGACATCCTGCCCTGCCCTGGCAAATGAGATTATATAAGTAGTTCCTCCATTTTACATAAAGAGTCCTTGTAATGGTTATAGATCAATCAAAAATCATCAAATGGTTTGCTACAGCTATCGTCAACACAATACTAGCCATTACATTTGAAGTAAAATTCTTAGCAATGCTGCAACAAGAACCAGAATGTCTGCGCCTTGTGGTTTTAATCTTATTCAGCGAATAAAAAATATGTTTTTTTGTTGTTTAAATGTTTATAATTAGCAGAACTGTTCTGCTCAGCTGAGTTCATTTTACATGGGCTCTCTATCCGAGGCTCATTAGCCGGCAGCTTGGCCCATTATTTTCATTATGCAGAGGCCCTATAAAGAAAAAGAAGAGAGTACAATATGTGTAGGAGGCCAAGCAGAACCCTCTCAAAGCTCAATTAACTCACAGACCAAGAAAGCTAAATTTACTTCGACTGGCTTAGTGAAGCTGGGACCTGCTTTCTGAACATGGTGAATAAGAGATGAGTGCCATGAAGGGAAATGAAACATGCAACGTGATCGTACCATGGCACCAAGGTGATATGGGCTTCAGCCAGCAGCAGGACACAATTAATAACAGACAACAAGAACGTAAACACGTTACAAACGTAGAATTCTGAAATATTTTCTTTCTCTATTTAAACAGAAATAAGGGACTCTTAAAGTCGAATTTCTATGGCAGTATAGTGATGCAAAAAGTACAGCTGGTTTAGAAGTGTGGTGTGCCCACCCTGACGCAGGCTATTAACTAGGGATGATTTTTGAATATTCAAATAGTCATTAAATGATAAAAAAAAAGAACTATTTGCCTTTACTATTGCCTGGAAATAACCATTACTGTTGGCAAAAGGTGGTGGTAAGCACACTTAAAGCTGCTGTGTTACAACAAAGCATAAGGCTGGTTAAATGTTTACTAGGTTAAATGTAATGAGGCTTAATTAGATTCAGTTGTGGATTGCAGCTCACTCAGATTTGCGTCACTACAGAACATGATAAAAAAAAGACGTGTGTATGTGTGTGTGTGTGTGTGTGTGTGTGTGTGTGCAGGGAGAATTATAAGAGATCTTCAAAGAATGACTGAACAGTTCCCAGTAAATATCAATACCATTTTTGCTTGCAATACACATCCCTGCTAATAACATTAGCTTAGCAAGCTTTTTAATGTGTGTCCTTCAGCTGCACGGATGCACATCATTCGTCAACCAAGCTTTCCTTGTTTTTTTCTGCCCAATTATTATCTTTCCCAAGGCTAGCTACCATCAATCCAACAACAAAAACGACTTGTATTTTTTCTATTCAAAGCCACTTTCATCCACTGTTGACTGCTCTTGAAGATTTACCTCACTGAAAATGTTTAGTTCCAAAACAAAGCTCACTTCTGAAGTGGATCTAAACTCTGATCTCAGAGAACTCATGTTGCTTTATAGCACGTTCTGGAAAAAGAGCTGCACGTTCTGAAGGATGCACGTTCTGAAGGAAACTGCTGCCAGAGCCTCAATGTGCAGTTTAGTGTACATGGAAAAACGTAAAATGTAGACAGAAAATAGTGAGCAGCTGCTTCAATTTCCATTCCATCCAATTTATTAAAGCTATTAAAGACATAAAGCTCGTAACATGGGTTTTGTTTATGGGGGAAAGCCGCCTTAATAGAAAGAGTCCATTTGCTTGTTTTTTGCGAAAACCCAGAGTTAGAAAAGCTCTTCCTTGTTGTTGTCCACTGCAAACTATTCATGTGACTTTACTGGTTTAACCATATATATATATATATATATATATATATATATATATATATATTGAAACAATAATGCTAATCAGTTTTACAGTTTACTTTCTCACATAAAAAGAAGGCTGTTCTTGTATGACTGGAAATGACTGCCTGTGTGTGTTGCCAGTTCGACCACAGAGAGTCTTTCTTACAAGGGGGAGGAATTTTGGGCCCCCTATAAATGTTACGCATGAATCCCTGTCTCATCCCACTGAAACAACACTGAAAAGCACCAACATGTCCGTAACTCTACTCTTTGTTTGGAAGAGGTCCATAATTCAAACTTATGTTTATGCTGTTACCCCCAGCATGCAGCAAGCTGGGAGTTTAAAAGAAGTAACATTACTGCGTATGCAATGTGCTAAAACTGGAATGTGTGCTTCTCAAAAGGTTTTTCAAAGTGTCAAAGTGTCATACTCGACACGGGGAAGGGGACGCAGGAGTCTCAGAAACACAAAGAGAGGTTTAACGTGCACAGCTTTGCAACAACACAAACAGATCTAGTCCTTTAACTGAAGTACGGATGGCCTCTCCAACTCCGCCAGACTTGGGAAGACGTCGTTCCTGGCTGAAACGGACCTGATGCAATTGCAACACTCCAGGAGTCACAAGGAACACAAGGGGATCCCGACTCTCAGCAACGTGCGACAGCCCAGAGGAAGGGTACCAGCCCAGATATATCACATATATTTTCTTCTGTTTTTCTCTTCTCCTTTTCTTCTGGCAGCCTTGAAATCCTTTTATGCTTTAGCAGCATCCTCATTTGAGTTGAAAGCAAAACTCCGGTAGCCTACCAGTTCTTTCTCCAGGCCGACTCAAGCCATTTTCACTGTAGCTAAAACTAGTTTTTATTTATTATTTAATGAATAAAGCATTTCAATTATATTCCAGTAAGCCAAAACTACATGAAAAAACAAGATTTTTTATAGGCCTCCTGGAATCATCCTAATATGCCACCCTCCTTTAATGTGCCCTCGCTAAAGCCCTCTTAAAGTCAAGCATGTTATTGTGAGAGTTTCTATAACAATGGCAGCGGATGTGGTGGCTAAATGCAGAAAGAATAGTGATCAACAACATATTTACCAACAGAAAAGAAGAAGAATGTCTAAGGAGCTCATGTTGTTGTTGCTTCATGTCACATTTTGCACGTGGATTTACCATTTGCATGGATCTGGGCCACATTCTCAATAAGTTACAAGAAAGTAGCTAGTCTGTAACTTCAGATGGATTACCAGTTAAACATATAGGACTGTGTAGTTATCCTGTGATTTGGAGAATGTTAGAAATCACCATCCTAGAAAGCATATCATTTGCAGAGGCACACACATTATTCTTAATGGTGAGAACAACTGTACTGCGCAAGCCGCTTAATAAACAACTGCACCAATGCACCAACACAACAGGCAGACATTACGCCTTTAAAGTAGTTCACCTTCGCAGGAAGAGTGGCATTTACCCTGACTAATGATATCCCATTCAGGACTTCAGGAGACATGACCTGTTAAAATGTTCCCACATTACATTATTTACCTCCAACGTTACAATAAACCATGCAGTTCATCTTCCTGACAGTTATGTTGGCTCACAGTGTGTGCATTGTCAAGTTCTGCAAGCAACATAACACCTAGACAAATTAATATGTCAACTGCTAATATCATGTATGGCATTACTTTTACTATAACTTTTACAGTATAATTTTTATTATTATACAGTACAATTGGCAATGTTTGCCCATTTCACAAAAATTTGACAAATAAAATGACGGGATTAACATGGGATTAACTGAGTAAATTAAAACATCCTCTACAGTGAACATATTTCTTTTCTTACTGAGCTTAATGAAGAAATAAAATGATATTTATTATGTGCACAAGCCATGTTTTGTGTTTTTAAATAAGAAGTAACTGTGCATTAAAATGTATAGAACTGTTTTCTGGTTTTTTTTCCCCAACAAATGTCTTATGAGAGGCATCGGAATCTTTGCTTATGACTGTATGTGCACTTTTATATATGTTTAAGGTACATGAAAAATGAATGGCACATGGTAGAAAATGATTAAATGTAGAAAGTACATTCAATGTAGCTGATTTTCTCACACCCAACCAAACATATTTTACTATTTTACAATTCTGCAGAAAGTCCACCTAACATAATGTCCAGAAATAATATAGTATACACCTTAAAAGTTATTGGAGCTTCTTAATTTCCTTCAACTGCTCGCAACAGTCTTCTATCACTTTCTCAACCTGCTCTTTCCTTCACCATTCTGACATTGTTGACTCCAGCTGTAACATCTCAACCACCATTCAATGGTGGAAATACCTACTTACTCCCTTCTCTCCTCTCCCCACTCCTCATTTAACAAAATTTGTTTATTGTCTTCTAGGGCAACTCGTAGTTTGCATCCTTTGCTGTGGAATGTGATATGACTGATGATACATCGGTGTACAGCTTCATACAGCCGAAACAGCTAAAATGTCTTCAAATCGAATTATTCTAGAAATTTCTGCAGCTTTGGATGCTGTCAACCATGGGCGCTGGAGCCATTATATTAAAAATAAATTGTTTTGTCCTACCACTTATCCACCCAGCAATTTGTATAAAGGAAACATGGCAATGGACTGCGTCCTACCATGAGGGGTGCGGTTATCAAGTGTCATGGAAAGAGTCAATGTCTACCCCACAAATTCTTACCACTGGTGTTCCTCAGGGCTCAGTGCTTGGCCCTCTTCTCTTTTCCTTACACACTCATGATATTATATCTTGTTTCTCCTATTGTTTCTCACTGTTGTGCTGATGACCCTCAATTCATCTACTCCTTCCTCTTGGTGACTCAGATCTTGACCTTGATCTCTACAGGTCAGAATGACAGCTCTTTCTGGATGACAGCACATCACCTGAAGCTAAATCCCAGCACAACACAGCTCCTGTTCATCCCAGGTGATGCATCCCTGAAGATCTGACCTTAATTACTTAATACTTTTGGAAATGCTGTCATCAGTCCCATATCAGAAACAAGAAATCTTGATGTCATCTTTGATTTTCATCTCACCATCATAATCTGTTCTGATAATGCATGTATTTTCTTTATAACAGCAGGAAAGCAAAGCAATTCATCTCAAGGCTAGACTACTGCAGCACACTTCCTCTGAAGGCCACCAGGCCTCTACAGCTGATTCAGAATGCAGCAGCACGTGTGGTCTTCAATACATCAGAATTCTCACACATCCACTCCACTACTGCGGTTCCTTCACTGGCTTCCTGTGGCTTCTCAAATTAGATTTTTAAACTCTAGCACCTGACTACAAAGCCAAAAATGGCCTATCTCTATTCTTACTTATCAGCACTTACCAGACCATGGGTTTACAGCTTGCCCTCTTAGAGCACCAAGCATAGCCCAACTTGGCCTGCTTCTTCTGAAAGGTCAAAGAGATCCATCACATCTCTTTTTGGTTTTAGCACCTAAGTGCTAACAAACTTTTCCCAACTATTAGAACTTCTGAGACCCTCGCTGTCTTCAAATAGAGACTGAAGACCCACAGTTTAGGTTACTTAGTCTAACAACTACATGTTAATGTCAAAAACTTATCCAACACAACTTCTAACATATTGTATATATTAGAATATAGGAGCAATATGCTCATTTCACAGGACTGCTTGACACTGTTTGAGACTGCTAGTGATGAAATAGAAATCTTTTGAGAAATCTTTTGAGGACATTTGCGCTCCATACATAATATTTTCTACTCAAAGCTCACCTGAGGTGCCCTTGCCTGGTAGTTAGGCTACATTCAGACAGTCTGTGTTTACAGCAGGCCTTAGCCAGCATCTCATCAGATGTTAATTGATTCGTTTTTAGTCAGCAGCCAGCTGGCATGATTGAATTGGTACACACAAATTCTAGGGGTTTTAGTTTGGTTTTTGTACACTGACTCAACTCTTGGACTGCTACCACCAATTTATGAATAGATCTGCTTCACTCGAATGCTTGTTTATCACTTTTCTTTATTTATTTGCTGTATTTTTGTGTATCTCACACATCTTATAGAATGAGACACTCTGGAGGAGACACAGCTGAGCCTGAGGTCACCATGCCCAAACATTGGCTAGTGTTAAGTATGGAACAGTGGAATTGTATTCTGTAAAATGATGGTGCTCTACCCAGGATGAGCTGGAGCAGCGGTGCCTGATCTGATGCTCAAATAGGTGCTCACAGTAATCTTGCAGCATAGACTTCCAAGCTTTCCCCGAAGAGCTGCTGCCGTAAAGAAACTCTCCATGGTCATAGTGCTTTGATACATATGCTCAGTTTCCCAGACAGGGATTAGGCCTATTCCTGAACTACAGTTTCTGCTTTCAGTGGCGAATTTCCATTCAGAATGCTGTTTGTTCCAGAACGACACGTAATCCCTGTCTGGGAAAAAAACCTCTTAGCACACATTTAAGTAAAGAACCATTGTGTTATATTCCCTTGAATAAGATTCAACCTACTTCACTCTTGCCAGCCAGAAAAAGAGATGTCTATGATAAACAAGAGTTTGTGTTTATTGATGTTCAGACAGTCTGGCATCTTACCAAGCATAAAACCCCATTTTACTCTAGTTGTTGACTTTCTTTTAGGGCATTTTATCGATGGATACGACAGACAAGTAAGTTGTGAGCAGACTTGGGTGAGAAAACAGGCAGACAGACCAAATCTAAAGTGCAACATCAGGACACAAGGCAGGTCAAGAAGGTCAAAGCAGAAAAGACTAGAAATTATGAGATTAGGAAATCCTGGGAATCACACAACTCAGAACTGTACACTAATAGGCATGCAGTAATATGCTTTGCAGAGAACAAAGGGGAAACAGCCGGGTGTAAAAGCATGTTTGGACTGGTCTTGTCATCTTGGAAAATTGTCTCATCGCCAAATTGTAACTACCAGTTGTTTGTGCTTTTGTTGTCATCAGCAATTTGTAAATTTAGCATGTAAATAATACATACCTGCACAGGGACCTGCTTGGTAGGCTATGTTTATGTGGCACAAGCATACATTTTATGAGATATGACTATAAATGGATAAGCCAAACTAAATTTAGGGACATTAATAAGGAGTGTTACAGTAGTAATAGCAGATCAGTCGTGAGACATCACCTATAATAATTACATTTAAAACATTTATTTATACTGTACTGTGCAAACATGACACCCATGTCCCAGTTCATGCAATCCACATATATGCATACATACTGCAAAATGTATGCATATTCAGTACAGCCACAGTTACACATGTCTATATATTCAAACCTCATAATTTAACTCTACATGCTCCAACTGAATTAATAGAGAGTGCTGTTACTGTGGTGGAAGATCTGCAGAAATGATTCGACTTTGTGCTGTTCTTGTAAATGCATCATTGCACTCTTTCAAAGGATCCACTCATCTGAAAGGCCAGGCTGAGGTTTTTTGCTTTATAATGTCCCTGAAGATTTCAGTCTGAAGTTAATGGTTTGTTTTGTACATTTCAGCACAGTCTGCTTTTTGAATGAAGCACAATATAAATCACCCCATCAGAACTAAGGTCAATCATAAAAGAGCAGGATGAAAAATGACCTAAAAAACATTTAATCACTAAAAGTGGACTTACAATTGAAAATATGGTAAGTAAATAAATACAAGACAAAAAGTGTAATTCTTTCACATGACATTATTATGTTACTTAAACAAGGTACGTTTGCATCCTGTCAGAGTCGCGGGCGCAAGCCCACGACTCTGAACTCCCTCAGAGCA
This sequence comes from Hemigrammopetersius urotaenia, assembly GCA_037974485.1. NCBI lineage: Eukaryota > Metazoa > Chordata > Actinopteri > Characiformes > Alestidae > Hemigrammopetersius > Hemigrammopetersius urotaenia. The sequence goes on from JBBPDC010085393.1 coordinate 15,514, forward strand.
TGCAGGAACGGGCAGACAGCCAGGAATCCATGCAGTACTCTCTTTATTAACGAAACTGAAGCAAACAAAACAAGGCGTGGGGGCCGTAGTCTACAGGCACGTGACAAACAGGAATCAGGACAAAACGGGGAACTCAACATGAGGATGTGAGGTGATGGACTCATGAGTAAACAACACACAGACAGGAACTTAAATACATAGCACAATCAAACCGAAAAACACAGGACAGGTGAAACACAAGGACACGTGACAAAAGCAAAACCCAGAACACATATCAAAATAAAAGCCCCCAAAACATGAACAGAAGAACCCAGGAATAACAACAAAAAGGCAGTGGCCCTAACCGGCCACTGACCAGACCGTAACACATCCAAGCGCTTTTTTATGAGCATTGTTTTAGTGCTTCCAGAACTAGGCTATAGAATATCTTTTCTGTAACATTTTATTGTATATTATTTACAATATAACTTTGGCAATGTGGGCTATGGAACAATTTTCTGTAATATTTTATGATGTGTTATTTATGATATTGTCAGGGCGGTGGAGAATCAGCAAACAGACAAAGTCTTCGCTCAAAACAAAGATTTATTACATTTGCAAATGGAACGCGCTATTCACAACCCAGGGCAGTCCTGAGTCTTGAAGTTCTCTCTGAATCCATCCTTCACAGAGGACTTCTTATACTTTCAAAATGACCATTATCAAACATGGGCAGAAACCATGGCGCCTCCCCTGCAGCCCCATGGTGACAACCCTGAATAAAAGCTTTCTGGTCTAAACAAAACTCCTAATCTGAACTCTTTAGCTTGAAAACAGTGTTTATGCAAAATAACAACCTTGATTTAATTATGTCACTGTGCCCTAAACTCTGCAACCTTAATCATTAGCCAGCAGAATCACCCTTCATATGAGTATAATTAGAAAGAGTCATCTGAATATGAATCATCAACTGAATATACCGATTTCCTCTTACAATATGTGATTACAGAGGAATATATGTATGATTGCGAAGAATATATGCAAATTTCCCCGACAATATATTTATCCATTCAGAGTTAGTGGGAAAATAATTTATTAATACCTGAAATGTTGCAAAAATCCTTCAAAGCGATTTCACAGGCCTGAGGAAATGAGAGAGAGAGAGAGATGTGTTCCAATGAATAAAATAGTCATGGTTAATAGAGGCATGGTTGAGACATACATATATGAGACAAAAACAGCTTATGTCACAACAATTTTCATTGACCATCCCATGCAAAGAATATTTAGAGCAAGACGTTTGATGGAAACAAGCTAATGGGCAGCGAGATCTGAGAAATGAAATATTTTCATTCGTTATATTGTTGTATATTGTTGTGGTTTGGCTTTATGCTTAAAAAGCCAAAAGGCCAAGCATACTCAGTGTAGAACCAAGAAAAATTAGAAAAAAAAACATTTTGTAAAATATATTAGAGAGAGAGGAAGATTTTCTGTGAAGATTGGCTTAACGAGTGAAAAACAACTGATAAACATGCGTTGAGCTGAGATGAGAGAGAGTGTGTGTGTGTGTGTGTGTGTGTGTGAGAGAGAGAGAGAGAGAGAGAGAGAGAGAGAGGGAGTGAGGGAGAGAGAGAGAGGGAGAGAGGAAGTGAGGGAGAGAGACAGAGAGAGAGAGAGAGTTTCTATAGGAATAGGTACTTATAACATTCTTGTGATCAGATTTGACACAGAAAAATGCCAGCATGGGTGTGCTGATGCAGAAAAATGCTGATGTAGGGCCTGTGGCCTTTAGCCTATCTTATGGAATGGGCCGCAGAGGCAAAAGAGTGAAACTCAATAGAAAGATTCAGGAATATGACAGGAATATGATATGAGTCAAGGATAGAACAAGTGGAATAGAATCATTGTTAATCAATCACCGGACTTTTCTTATACACCAGACGCAATCAGCCCACACATGCTTGGAATCTAAAGGGTTTCTTTATTGAACGCTAGAGCTGGAACTGCAAGGTTAATATTGCCAGCAAGCACTAGAAGTCAACAGCCACTGAAGTGTTTTCTTTGAGAACTTCTCTTAACCCACTCAACCCACAAAGATGTGTCAAGAAATGATTTTGACTTCCAGTGTTAGAAGCATTAGCTCAACACCTCCTAGCTCTCCACCAAAGTTTAGACATCAAATATGTCTGGGTTGGTCAACGACATCTGAGGTAACTGGGTTATATAAATGTGATTTTTTGCTGAAACATTCAATATACATTTCAAATATCCTTTGAAATATGAGGAAAGTCATGTGCTCAGACCTCACTGCCTTTGTAGAGTATGTGGAGTATGATGGGAGTTTATGCAGTCCAGTAACTGACTGAGACATTGGGGGGGGGTGTTAAAAAGAGCAGCAGGCCTTGGAGAAAGGGAATATTAGCTTCTTCTTGCAGATTCAGCACTCCTTTTATACAGGAGGCCACTAGCTGTCAGCATGGGACTCACGCCTGGGTTAGATCTGAAAGAGGCATGGAGCTTTGTTTGCCTTCAAAGCCTCAGTCTTAGATAAATAAAGATTTTAACCCTATCTTAGCTAGCATATTCTTTTAGCTTTGGCTATGCTCCTTATACCTCATAAAAATAATAGCCCACATGCATGCCCATGTCAGTAGTAAAGTGGATCAGCTTCATGCTGCCCTTATTGCTGGATGTGCTGCAACACTCCAGATGCATGTTCTAGGGGGGTCAATCTTAATGCTTCAACCTACCCTAACACTTTGGACCACCATGCTTCCAACTTTGTGGGCACAGTGTGGCGAAGGCCTTTTTTGCACTAAGCAAGCTCCATAAAGACATGGCTGGATGACTTCTGTGGGGAAGAACTTGACTGGCCTGCACAGAGCCCTCACCTCAACCCCATCCAACACCTTTGGAATAACTGCAAACCAGGCCTTCTCATCCAACAACCTGACCTCATTAATACCCTACAGAATGAATGGGGACAAATTCACCAAAATCTAGTGGAAAGCCCTCCAAGAAAAGTGGAAGCTGTTACAGCTGCAAAAGGGGACTAACTCAATATTAAAGTCTATGTTGTTGAATGCAAGTCCCTGTTCGTTTAACGGTCAGATGTCCCAATACTAATATTGTATAATTTTCTTGACTAAAACAGTACAGTGTTAGACACAGAAATGAACCAGTTATAAGCATTGAAAAAAATATTCAAGCCTCATTAGAGAACTGGTCTGTGTGTCCAGACACAACTCCAACACCATCATCAAGTTTGCTGATGATACCACCGTTGTGGGCCTGATCAACAACAACGAAACGGCCTATAGAGAGTAGGTGAGGCTCTTGGCAGAGAACAATCTCTCTCTCTCAACATCTCTCTCTCTCAACATCAGCAAAATCAAAGAGATGGTACTGGATTTTAGGAGGCAGGGTGTGGCTCATCCCCCATCTACATTGGAGGTGGTGCAGTGGAAAGGGTCGGCAGCTCCAAGCTCCTTGGGGTTACCCTCAGTGCCAACCTCAACATGCAGCAGCAGTCACTAAAAAGCCCACCAACGACTTCACTTCCTCAGACGCCTAAATCTCCCATCTCCACCACGTTAGAACAACTTAAATCCTTCTCCTAAGCTTCTAGCCTTGCTACCTTTCCCCCTGGTCTCCTGAGCACATAGCTGGTGAACACTCTGCATCATGTCCACCAGCTCTCTAGCTTTACCTGTCATAGTTCTAACATTCAAAGTCCCTACTCTCAGGTCCACACTCTTGCCTTTCCTCTTCTCTCTCTGCCCAGAGCGACGTACATCAGTGCTTAAAATAGTCCACAACTGTTCTTGAAACCTGTAAAGCTATACTTAAATCAACAACAGCTATTTAACTGCTAGCTAAGTTACACACCATACCAAACCCTGTCAAAGAGAGCAACTAGAACAAGGAAGTCAAAGTGGACAGTAAATTAGCAGCACAACAGCAGCCAAGTAGACACCACAAGCACAACTCCCATGATTGATTTGGCTTAGATTTTATGTCGGTTGCCCTTCCTGACACAACCCTCTGCATTTATCCACACTTGGGAACGGCACAAGGAATCACTGGCTTGTGACCTCTTATGGTTGCATTTAACTTAGCCTGTGATGTTGTTGCTGCACTGCTTTGTCTTTTATGTCTTATGTCTTTATGTTCTGTCTGCGAAGAGGGTATTCAAGTAAGCATTTCATTGTGCTCTGTACACTGTACTTTGTACATATGACAAAAAACCTCAACTTCACCGGAAACAGCAAAGGTACCTGACCAAGTTTTGCATAACTAATGATTTGACTGCTTTTAAAAGCACATATTTTTCAAATCGTTAAAAGGTGGTTTGATTATTTGTTGTGCAAAGAGTAGGCGAGGAGGCAGGATGCCTGGTTTAATGTTTTCATTAATAGACATGGTGAGTTCATGCGGAAGCAGTAATGTAAGGAAAAGTTTGATCCAGAACTAATGCTGAATAAAGTAAAACCTGAAAATGCGTGATGGGAAAAATAAACGAACAGGAAAAACCACAAAGATTAAAACCACTAGAATAAAGGACAAGGCTACAACAGACCACCTGAAACCAACCAACAATGTGATGTATGGTACAGTAAGACAATAAGGAGTATTAATTCACAGAAACTTACTCATATGGAGGGCGGATCTAAGACAAACCATGACTAAACTCTTGAAAGGTTTATGACAACAAGGGGATAAAACGAACTTTGCTCCAGTGCAATGCTTTTGTCAGCAGTTCCTTCAGTTTTGCAGCTTTAGTGGAAGACTAATAGCAGTGACATAATCAGTTCTATATTATATACACAATATAGACAAAAGTATTGGAACGCCAGGGACTTTAACGACATTGCATTCAAACACATAGACTTTGGAGTGGGTCCCTCTTTTGACACTCTAACAGCTTCCACTTTTCTTGGAAATCCCCAAGATTTTGGAGTTTCTATGGGAATTAGTGACACTGATGTTGAACGAGGAGGCCTGGCTCGCAATCTCTGTTCCAGTTCATCCCAAAGGTGTTGGATGGGGTTGAACTAAAGCACTTCTTGCAACATTAATGTGTGAACTGAATGCTGTAATGCTGTGACTAGAAAAGACAGAGATATGCAGAGGTGTTGCTTTTCATGCCATCACAGAAACTTGAGTTTGTTGTGTGTTTGTTTGTTTTGCAAATTATTTTCTATACATGGACTGAGGAGTGAGTGAAACTAACAATGCATGCATGAAACCTCTATAGCAATCAACAGGAAAAAATAAATTATTTTATCATAATGGGTTCGTTAGTCAGATGTTGTGTCATCAAAAATAGGTGCTTATGAACTTTTCCTAGACCATTTTCTATTTTGATTGATGTTTTAAGACTCATATTAGTAATTCCTATGATTTAGCAATGTAACAAATAAATAAATAGTTCATTACAAGGCCAGGGTTTATGGACTTATATATCCAACTTTAATCATATAACTGAGCAGCCCGGTCTCACAAGTTTTCGTGAAGCCAATGGAATCAAATGGAATCAAAATACGTGCTGTGATCACAATTTAGGGCTTTTTCGTGCTAGGACAATGCTTCACTGCCCTATATATTTTAATGTGGGGTAATTAGTGACTGAGGTACAGTAGGAGAGAAATAATGAGTTGATTCCTTATCATTTTTGTTTTGCAAAGCGTTTAAAACAGGTTGAAATGCCGTGAGACAGGGAAAGTCCCTAACCCTAACCCTAACCCCAACCCTAACCTTAGCATTAACCATAACCTTAACCATAGCCCTAACAGTCACCAGTTAGTGCAGATACTGGCAGTGTTACGCATTGCGCATTAAAATACAGAGAAGTGAAGCGTTGTCCTATAATGAAAAACATCCCAAAGCGTGATTTAGCACGTATTTAGCAAATACAGCACGTATTTGATTACATTGTATATCGTGATGGCTGCACAAAAAATTATGAGACCGGGTTGAACTGAGCCTGCGCAATTTATGAAATTTTTGCCCATTTTTATTTTGTCCATTTAAATTTAGATTAAAGATTCCTTCTAGATCCAGAATAAAGAAAAATGAAGTGAAGCCTGTTCACTTCTCATTTATCTCATATTCAAATTTAATTCACAAGCTAAAGTCCTTCTCTTTCATGTCACTTTTACAGAAAATGCCCATTTATTTGTCAACTTCTCAACTCAGTGTTTTAATAAACAGCTTAGAGAAAATGAGCTGACCCTGCGTTTAAAAGTTAACTGATCAACAGACTGTGGATGTTTAGACTCACAAAGTTCATTTCAAATCACTGGAAAATATTTGCCTGTTGTGGGGTTGATGATGTACAGGAAGTTATGTTACTCACTAAACAGTCAGAGAAGTGTGCAACACAGGATGTTAGAAAAAAGAGGACATGCTTTATTGGCAGGGTAACAATCCTTTTTTCCCTCCATTAAAAAAAAAAACTCTCTTTTCTCTCTTTTTTTTTTCACCTTTTTTTTTTCATCATCCAGCGTCTTTTGATAGCCAAAATTCAGGTACAATATGGGAAATATACAAAATACATGCTTTTTTTGATTGACCACCCCAGATTCACATAAGGAGAATTCTGGTCGAGGTAGATTCATTAGACTCCATAATAAAATACTATAATTAGGGCTTCCATTTTATGTGAAAAGATATTAACACATGCTCGACATAGAACACACTTAAACATGACACTTTCTTTGCACAATTTCTATGTATTATATTTAACATATTGAAAAAAACATTACAAATAAATGTGCCATAACTTTGCCACAGGCCAGATTTTATGTTTGTTTTTTTTTTTTCTCAGTGTGCTTAAATAGTATTTGTGCATTAAAATGGGCAGAAGTATGCTCTCAGTAGAGAATGTGTAAATATTTTCACTTAAACAAAACATAAAGCGTCATTTGACCAGGACACCCCATTTCTTGCATACTTTTTCTTGCCTAACTGGCCCAACTTTTCATAATCACAGTACAATTACTCAGCTGTGGCTCATCATATTTGTCCACTAATGATGAGGAGCAATAATAATGGGGTGCATTTTATAACCAAAATCTACAAAAACTAGGCCCAATCATGTTCATAGCAGTACTCTTTTTATCAGAGTGTGTTAAAACAATGTCGCAATGATTTTATACATGCTGTGGCCCAATTTGGCCCAATCATTTTTATAGCACTACTCCCTTCATCAGTTCAAGAGCATGTTAAAACAATGTCCCAATGATTTGATACAAGCTGTGGACTACACAGAGTTAAAAAAAAAACTAAATTCTACATTTTTCATAGTATCAGTCTTCATTTTCCTTCCCTCTTTCACTTTGACATTCATTCTTTTTCAAAACGCCCCAGATGGTGGTCCCAAAGTGTAAAAAAAAACCCGTACAAAGATTATTTAAAGCAAGGGTAATCTATCCTTGGAGGGCCAAAGTCCTGCACAGTTTGGTGATTTTTGCTCTGACACACATAATAATGATGCCATAAAGAATGAAGAAGAATTAAGAACGATGCCAAATTCACTTAAAGCATAATGTAACTGAAAACACAATCTGGTGTGTCTTTAGATATTTAAAAGTATTGATGTCGTTCCTCCACTTTATCTATGAAACATGTTTCAGGGTTGTGTTACATATCAAATACCATCAGATACAGCCACTTTTATTATTAGCTAATTTTGGTTAACTTGCTGGTCCTAATAAGGCGTAAGCAGGACCGCCACCAGACCAGAATCAATTGGGTTCAGTGATCATTTGAGTACAACATACTTTACAGCGACCCAAGTGACCTGAGTGAAATAATGCAGAGCAAGTTGTGCCAGGGCATTATCAAGCCGGCCACAAAAAGCATTTGACGACAGAACACACTGACTGCATGCCCTTGGCTACTGTTGCTCTCTCTGGAGGAATTTCAAGCCCTGCATTATGCAGCTGCTTTCAGCTGGGTGATGCAAAAACAAGAATCACTTGCTAGCTGGCCAGACTCAGAGATCTAATCTAACCTCTTGTCTTCATTTTAGGAAATGTGTGAAATTTGAGTGTGCAAAGTATCCATTTTCCATGCACACCAGTGTTGCATTATTCTAGGTTAGGGTGCTATATACCTTCACAAGCTGACAACAATACCTGGTAAAATTGACAGGTACCTCACTCAGGTACTTACCAGCTATGAGAAGATTATGATGTACACCATATGGACAAAAGTATTGGGAGGCCTGACCCACAAGCTTCCCACTTTGAAGTTTCTGTGGTAAATTGTGCTCATTCATTCAGCATTTATGAGGTCAGACACCTCATACAACTAGACTGGCTCACAATCTCCATTCCAGTTCATCCCAAAGGTGTTGGATGGGGTTGAGGTCAGGGCTCTGTGCGGATTAGTCAAGTTCTTCCACACCGAACTCATCCAGCCACATCTTTATGGAGCTCGCTTTGTGCACTGGGACACAGTCATACTGGAATGGAAAAGGTTCTTCCCCAAACTGTGTCCACAAAGTTGGAAGTTTGGCAAAATGTCTTGGTATGCTGAAGCATTAAGCTTAAAGACAGTTGTGTCCCAATGATTTTGTCCATATAGTGTATGATGATAGCACCGGATCACTGACAGAACTACAAAAGCTTGTTAGTGTTTCTCCAATTGAATCAGGTGAGCTGGTTGAGGGAAAGTACCAAACTGTGCTGGACTGCATGTACCCCTGCTTTAAAAACAAACACCCTTCTTTAAAAAGACACATAAAATTCATGAGGAGCAGCTCAGACCAGACCGTCACTACTCTATATTTAGTAAGAGGCCAACACACCATTAGGGGGGTCAGCATAGTATCCAGGTGGCTGTGATAAGCAAAGCCAGACTGGGTGTAGTGATGGCGACAGATGTGGCACTGTTTCCAGATCGGCAGTGGGCTTTATTTTGGCCGATGCAGGCGGCGTAGGCCATGACGTGGGGGATGTAGTTCTGCTCCTGGACGCCGTGAAGCAGGTGAGCCATCGGGCCTTTGGCGAAAGCAGCCACGTCTTCACCTCCATGTGTCTCCATGCGTAATGGAACAGCTGCTTGGGCCTGATAGTCATTTTGCTCTACAGAGAGAAGAATATGAGGAAAAGGTCAAAATGTTATATTGACTATACAAAACCATGGATAAAATACTCCTCTTTGACACCAAGCAAAGTTTGGGACCTACACTTTGGACAGAATTTCGACAATTTCAGTGAGTTCCAAGTCTAAAATAATTCATGCAAAATTATTTGCATTCATATTTACGGCATTTGGCTGACGCTCTTATCCAGAGCGAAGTACATCAGTGCTCAAGTAGTCCACAACTGTTTCTTAAACCTGTAAACAGCTTAAATCCATGTCCACTATTTAACCGAAATACTGCACATTCGGTGCACCTATACAACATCTGTCAAATAATACCTAACCAACACCTGCCAAACAATACCTGAACAACACAAGTCATAGAAAGTCAAGAGTTAAGACAAGAGTAAGGAAGGGTTTTTGTTTTGACGTAAGCAGTAGAATATGAGACATAGTTAGTCGCCAAGGTGTTCCTTGAAATTACAGGATGTTTTTGTTATCGCCAGTGGCTACTGGGTTGAGGGCTTTGGTTATATCAGTTAAAAAACCCATTACGGCAGACGACGGCACTGTGCGGAAACAATAATGAAGACGGAGACAGAAAGAGAAATACATTGTGAGTCGTGCCCTTATGCGCTGTCAGGCTGAATGAAAGAGAGCGTCTTTGTTTCTTTCTATATCCATCATTCGCTGTGCAGTCTGACATTTACTATATGTCTTGGTACAGACAGGCAATTTCAACAGCTCTGTTACGGATCATAAAGTGACCATAAACAGCCAAACACAAAGAAACACCTCATACGAACCCCAACAAGTAAAAAAAAAAAATCCATTCTACAAATGCACAGTAATGCAAGCAATTAGTAATAAGTTCAACGGCAATCCATCTTTAGCACTATTTTCTCCTAAAGTGTCATTAGTGATACATCCTGAGGGTTTGTCTTTGGCTGTGTACACATCAGTGTAGGCCCTAGTAAAATGGTTCAGCCATTTTACTGTGGACCTGGACCTTTCTGAATGATACTGTTTTTCACTATATTAAACTTGCATGCTGCTGTTGGATGCATTGCTATAGGTTATTAAGCAACTGCACATACTTATTAAGATCAAATTTCTTAGTGCTGTGGAAACACTTATGACTAATTTGTTTAATCAAGTAACAATAAAAGGCCACTGAATTGTGATGTACGTTCCTATTCATAACTTTGCTTGTATAGCAGTGTAAATCTAAATAAAAGGAATAGCAAAATTTGTTATTTAAGGAGAATAGCCAAATAAAATATGGAAATAGATGCTTTTAGATAAAGGGTTGATAACATACTGTAATCCACTGTGGACACATTGACCCTGGAGCCATTGACCAGCTTGAATCCTGGGCCATTGCCATACAAAATGGATGTGAAGGGCTTCTGGTCAACATCACTCACCATGGGAGCCAAACCTGCACAGACACATTCGAAACTTTAAATGTGCACAACATTTCCTTACCTCAAATGAAAACATGTTTGGTGACTGAAACTGGTTTAATTTTTCTAACTAAAAGGTTAATGTGTGTATCATGTTAGCATTGTGCTAACAGCATAGCATCCCACTTGCCTCAAACCATGTTGAGTTTCTAAGTATTTGCCTAAAAATGCAGACACAATTCCTGCTTGAAAATGGCTGCTACAGCTTTGTTTGTGATTTGATCATTTTAACAGAAAGGTATTAGTGTCAGTAACCACATAAGCAAGACTTTTTACACTTGCTTAACAATTCATCACCATTCAATGTAAGTGTATGATGATCATTACATGCTAGCGACACCCGCTTACTCAATGATTTGCAATTTGCTAGGTGATATGCAACTTTAACAATGCTAACTTGTAAGCTTCCATTACTTGTTGTCTACATTAGCATGTAAAAAACAAAATTAAAATACCAAAGATGTGTAATTGCCCCCATTTGTAAGAAACAGCTGTACTTTTGATTATCACTACTGTATTAGGTTCTAACCAAAGATCGAGTTTCCTCGTGGCGTGTAGCCTCCGAAGTTGAAGACGTGAGAGTGGTCGGCGGTGATGACGGTCAGAGTGTCGTGTGTGCTGGTCAGCAGGCCGGCTCGTCCGATGGCCCGGTCCATTTCCACTGCCTCGTGCAGCGCCTGCTTTGCTTTACCTTCGTGGTGCCCATGGTCAATTCGTCCTCCTGCGAGCAAATGACCAGTTTAGATCATACACAGGTTTGATTAGATACTGCAGTCCAGCAAATCGACTTGTTCTGTACATGCGAGTTAATGTACTGCATGTATTCATTTGTAAATGTGTGAACGCTGCGAACGGTGCGAAATACTTTCTCCGTATTTAACCCATTCACCAAGTGAAGCAGTGGGCAGCCAGGAACACAGTTTACATTTACGTTTACGGCATTTAGCTGACGCTCTTATCCAGAGCGACGTACATCAGTGCTTAAGAAGTCCACAAC
>JBBPDC010085394.1:0-10179 GCA_037974485.1 Hemigrammopetersius urotaenia
GGCAACACTGATTTACAGTCTACACTCTCTCAGTGACAATCAGTCTTGCCTCCTAAGTGGACAGTTTGATTTCACAGCCGTGTGAGTGGCTTGACGTTACATTGTGTTGTTTAAGAGTTCCCTTTATTTTTTTGAGCAAATAACATGTCAAATGTTAGTTTTAGGTCAAGTCTTGAGAGAAATGCATGAACAAAGGCATTTTTAAAAGGCATATTTGATATCTCTTTAAGGTAAGAACCAACCCTCCCAGTGCCTTCAGTCTGTATCAGCAACCCCAAAGACCAAACAATGCAAGATGTCACGAAAGCAAATACCAAACACTAGAAGAATAATCCAGGACAGAAGAAAGGACCTTTCAAAATCAATGCTTAACACCACAGCAACTGTTCTCACTGAGAAAACCTCTCAACAGACCACCAGAGACATTCAGAGGACAGACAGTGATTTCCTTCCACGACCACTGACCACTCCAAATCAGAACCATGTTTACTGGACCCATCTCCCCAGCCTGGGGGGGATTTCTCCTAGTCCAGAGAACGAGCCAAACCCAGAGCTCCAACACTCCTACCAGAGCCTTCTGGACACGAGCAGCATCTCTGAAGAAAGCCTGAGCACAGAAAGCTCACAATGCTTAGACAGCGGGACTACATCCCCCAGCCCATCCTCCACCCAGGAGTCTCGGCCCTTTCAGTGGTTTTCTGCCAGCAGTGACTATAGCAGTCTTAGTCTGGGAAGCTCTATTGAGAGATCCATCAGTAGGGACCTTCAATCCCTGGAGGACCTAACCTCAGAAACAGAGAATGAGGATGAAGATGAGGGACGTTTCACTTTTTGGCATGACCTAAGGCCCGGGTCTAGTCAGCCATCTAATCAGCCATCTTCCCTGGCCCGAACATCAAGCCTCTTCTCAACACCAAGGGCTTTACCTCCATATGATTCTCCATATGGGACTTACCTCCCTAACATAACACACAGACAGACACCAGCTTCCCCATCTGGGACCTCTTCTCCTCTTATCAACAGAGGAGGTACCTCAGGTGATCACAATCATCTACCCTCCCTGGACATAAGGCCCAGGAGATCTCCGCCAGCTTTGTTAGATGGCGCAGGGAGGATGGAGACAAACTCATTGGACACAGCTTCCAGTGGACTGGAGGATAGGGAGAATGAGGAGGGAGCTCTCGGAGGCCCTGCAGAAGGTCAGTCACCAGGAGCAGCTGCCCAGCCAAGCACAGCTAGTTTTACACACAACTTGACCTTGGCCCTGATGGCACTCCATGACCTTCGCATAGAAGTAACACAATGGGACGGTTCCCATCACACAGGTCACTCTGGCAACCCTCAAAGGGAACTGTCATGTAATCCTGAAACCCTGCGCAGGATAATGGAAAGGTAATATTTTGGGTTATATTGAAATTGGGCACCAAAATCTACAGAAAAAAAGCCACATTTATGCTTCTTCTCAGTAGATGTGTTCTTGTTTTCAAACAAAATACCCCTAACAAATGGTATCCTTTGACTAAAGGTGTTCAAACCCTCTTTTTAAAAATCACTTTTTAGATTTGCTTGAATAATTTCTAATGCATACTTTCCTATAAATCCAGCCGATTAGAAGAAGAGTCTGATGAAGAGGATGAGATGTGTCGCATCTGCCTGTGTAACAGCACCTCCCTGACCAACCCACTCCTCTCCCCCTGCCAGTGTTCTGGCAGTCTGCAGTACATCCACCACGACTGCCTAAAGCGATGGATCCAGACCAAAATAGAGTCAGGTCAGTAGGAGTGCCTCTCTGTAGTAGAAAGAAACAGAAGAGCCAAACAGCCTCAAGGCCAACTGAAAACAGGGGATATTTTTGTCTGAGGCTGTGGATTCGTTCCATGTGCGGGAAGCTTTGAGGAACGCTGTCACGACTACTCCAAGAAATTTCTTAAAATCAGTCAACATTGATAATTTTATGATAATGCATGTTTAAAGGAATGGTTCAGCTAGTGATGCTAATGTTTCTAACAGCGAATGAAAGTCAACAGTCACTGATTACCTTTACTCAAATGATATCTTGATAAATGGTGACTACCGTTCGACTATCAGTTTTATCTGTTATCTGAAATAACTACTCAGTTCAGCAACTACTACATTCATTTAAAACTCCCCAAATCATACAAGGCTACCAAGCAGGGAGTGTTAAGGTGAGCATGTGCTTCCACAGACATGTAAAGCTCCACTGCATCTTCTCAAACTGCCACTAATACAATGCTTGGAGTAAAATTCTAAATGCCAATTCTGATATGTCAGTTAACAAGTGCTCGCAAGCTGAGTGATTGGGAGGAGGATCACCCAACCCACCCAGATCAAACTTGCAAATTCAGGGTTAACAGGACAAATGTTTCACCCGAGTTTTAATGTTCATGTCCACTCTATAGGTGCTGAGCTCTCAGTGGTAAAGACATGTGAGCTTTGTAAGGGGAGCCTGACTCTGGATTTGGAGAGGTTTGACCTAGAGGATTATTACCGCCGACACCGATTGACTCAGGTACCACTGGAGACACCCAGAGTCATTACCCTGGATGTGTCTAATGGAACAGGCTGATGCCACACTATAAGCCAAATATTTTTGTCATGCCTTTCTATTCTTGTCACCAATCACTTTCTCTTGACCTCTTCCCCTCAGGTTGGGCTGGAGACTCCTCTACTGCTTCTATTGCTGCATGAGAGATTTGCAGAGCAATTGCGTCACTCCCTGCCTAATACTATTGTAAGCAAACTGCAAACAGCAGTAATCACAGTATTAATCAGAGTATGCTTTTCTGAGCATACTGTAGATAAAGACTTAGAACACTAATGGCGTTTCAAAATAAAGAGATAGGAGTCCTGATATTTTATCATTAGTATTTTACTGTACTTCTGTTCCAACTTTAGAAATACTAAATATCATGGTACTTTCATTATTGCCATATCACTCTATTCCTCTTGTGTTCTTTGTTATTAAAGTGTTTTTCCCCTTTAACCTAGATGACTGCCAGACTGCAGCTTCTTCAGCAAGTTATAGGTAATAGGTTTCAGAAACACAGAGACATACTTTAAAGGATAATTGCCATTTTCAAATTTCTCCCATGATTCAGAGGATGTAGACATAATTAAGTGGTTTTATCTACAATACAAAACAGTTATTTGTTGAGAAACTTAGACTTAATCTTAAAGGAATTACAGGATTTCTTTACAGTGATGGTAAATGGAACCAGATGTCGCATCTCCAACACAAATATTTGTTTCTTCTACAGATCCACAAGCATCTTCTGAATGTTTATACGGAATGTTTATTATGGTAAAACAGTGGCAAATATAAACTAAATCAGTTTTATTTAGAGATTATTTTGCCTTATGATGCCCTGCATGAACCTTCTGTGGGTTTTGTTTTAGGCCAAAAGCTTCTAAAAACTCTGGGGGAAAAAAAAAACAAAAAAAACTCAGGCTACACATCCATAACCATTTATGTAATAACTTTCTGTGAGGGTGTTTTTAGATGCAGACTTCTGGTTCTATTCACCACCATTGTGAATTCTGACTTGGTGAGTTTCTCTAGAACAGAGCGTTTCACAACCACTTATTTATGCAAACATTTTAAATGGTAGAATTCCTCTTTGAGTCTCTTTGAGTCTAGTACAGAGAGATGCAGGGGATGAAGATGTTACAGGAGTGTCACAGTAATTTTAGTATCTGGTCCATGCAGGAAACTGTATGGATATTATCATGTAATGTGAAAGAGAGGGTCAAAATAAGAGCTAACCACTGCAGGCTTGATTGCCTGTCAGCACTTGATTCTATGACGTGGGGGAGGTATTCATGGACCTTGGAACTGTATGTAGGTGGGCAATGTAAAGCAGAAAATGTCACATTATATATTCAGCACTGCAGGTTCTTGACAGTATATGTAGATGAGAAATCTGAAAAAGGCGCATTAATTATTGAGCACTTAATATCAAGCTATATAGCTCTTAATATGTGAACGGATTTTTTAAAACTAATTTATTTACTGTAAAAAGTGTCTACTCAGTAATATACAGTAAGAGTCTATAATTTAATGTCTATAATGTATGCCTGATATTCCCTTTTCTCTCAGACATTGCGGTCCAGGCCTCGACCTCTAGTGGAGAGAGGAGTCAGGAGGTGAGGCTGAGGGGAAATGACCATGGCAACAGAACTGACCGCTGAGCCCAAAACCTTTCTGAGGATCCACCTGACCTCTGTTGGTTTATTCATGCTTGTTCCATGTAATAAAGAAAGCAATGACAAATTCTTACAAAACAAAATACAATGCAGAAATATACATAAAACACATTTTCATACGTCTCCTTTCTCTTATTCTGTTATATATATATATACACACACGCACACATTTTTCAATCTCTTCATATACAGAGTGAATTAAACTGTAACTGAACTTGTTACGTTTCCTGTAAAGTTTTCCTTAAAGCTCAGCTGGTTTTTACACAATAAAAACTTCAGCTCTAGTGGCCTGTGGTTACCTAGTGGTTATGCTGCATTGTTCTTGGTGATGTGCATTAGAGTTACATGTGCAAAGTCCATGATGCTCTTAGTTGAGATACCAGTTATCAGCGTGAGCTCCTCCACCACCTAGAGCAGAAATCAACATGCAAACAGTGGTCTGTCTTTCACACGCTGGTAGTTATGGGTGGTAGTTGCCTAGTGGATAAAACACTTGCATGTGATCCTGACGAATCTTCTGTCTTCTTTAAAATCTACATTATTAAATTTGGCTGTAGTGCTGACAATCAAACGGTTTAAAAATCTGTGACAGGAATCAAAACTAACAATTTACTTTTCAATTACTGACCTGTTTTCTCAGACTGACCTTTTTGATAAATGGCTGGTTATGTCTAAAGACGACATGGGCGATCACAGCCTCAACAAAAATAACATAGCTGTCAAGACAGCTGTTATCGCAGCAATGATACTGTCAAAAAGCTCAAGCCTGCTACAGGATGTAGCCTGATCTCTAAACTGCAGGCCTGTGTTACCTTCTGCCAGGCAGACGGTTGGTAGATGAAAGCAGACACAGTGATAACTCCAACCCCTAACAGCATACAGTCCTCAGTCACGGACACAAACTTTGCCCTGTTAAATGCAAGAGAGGAAAAACAATCAATGATCAGAAAAACAAGTCACTAATAGGGAAGCCCTGAGTATCCTGCTGTAGCACTAGGACCATACTGTCAAAATTTAGGAAAAAAGCAATTTCCCAACCATCTAAAAGCCCTTTTAATTTGATAAAATTTCAGCATGAAAGATTACGCATATGCCTCAATACACATTGGTATTGCGTATGTGTAAACATCTATAAATAATAAGATTTATCTACATTAAATGTCTCATAAATGTCTCACACACCACAGCACTGCGAAAATCTTTCTTGGCATTTAACTCATTCACCAAGTGAAGCAGTGGGCTGCCACCAATGAGGGGCACCCAGGGGGCAGGGTGTGCGGACGGTACCTTGCTTAAGCATACCTCAGTGGTACCACTAGCAGTCCTGGGATTCAAACCCACAGCCTTCTGACAACAGGGCAAAGTGCTGTCCACACCAGCTGCCCAAAGTACATAAATATGTATGGAAAATATCCATATGTAATATTATTATGACCCTCTGTAGCTACCTTTGCTCTGGAGAGGGGCTGCGGCATCCGGCTGCAGCCACAAGCAGGCACTGGTAGATTGGCTCCCTCTGCAGGTAGATAAATTGAAGAACGTACCTGCACAGGTGATGCAGCTGTGCAACAGGTGTAGCTGGGTCATTGTGGCCTAAAGAGCAGAAAAATAAAGCCTAACTTTGCATACATTTCCTTTGGATAATTAAGATAAGCCGACCATGTCACCCTAATAATATCCAGTTGAATCGGCAGCCAATGAAAACGTACCCAGAACTTCCAGGAGGGTCTCCACATACAACAGAGGGTTCGGCACATTCAGCTCAAAGTTCAGCGTTTTCATGATGAGAAGCTCTGACTCCAGAAGGTTTTTTTTGGGACAGCTGCTGCCACGTGACTGAAGATATCTTGACGCAGAATTGTTGTCGATGGCCTATATTTGACAGTTTTTTCATGGTAATCAGTAGAACTTTACACTAGAGGTGATGATACATGTTCATTTTCAACAATATTAGTCTCAAACCCTTACACTGGAATGAAAAGCCAGTTTGCTGGCTATCTGCACACTTGAAAGGAGGAAGACAAGGAATTTTTCACCCAGACTCTGCAGGATCAGGCCTTCGTGGGTTTCTTTAGCCTTTTCCTTATGGCTGGAGAATAAATTTTCAATATGCTTCACCATGAACCTGAAGTACAAAAATCAGAATTGTTCCATGTTTAGCTGACATAATGTTGACAATGCATGGATTCCATCATTTGTTCTGCATAACTGATGGGCAAACAATGGACAAAACACATAAAAATAGGACATCTCCAACACAAAAATAGTTCCAGTGAAGCTACACAGATGTGTTTATATGAAATGTTCTTAAAATAATAGCAAATCTGAGCTAAATCAGTTTTCTTGGGGGCTATTTTGGCTCTCAACAGCCTGCACGTATTCCTCCAAAATGAACAGGTTATGGGTGTCTTCCCTCAGCCTACTCATACTGTACCTGGTCTGACAGTCTGAGTCATCAAAAAACTCAAAACCAAATGAAAATCTCCTCTGGCTCGACAAAATGTTGGTCCTTTAGTTTGGACCATGGTCTGAGGTACCTTTCACCTCGCTATTTTGGTTAGGACTAAACCGAACAGTTTGAAGATGCAGAACAAATGAGGTTGGTGTGGAAGCACTCGTAGTTTAAGCCAAAGCTTCTCGAAACTCTGGTAAAACAATGTCTCAGGCATCAGATAGCACTTTTAAAACCATCCATCATATGAACTGCTTATACATTAGATGAACAAAAGTATTGGGAAGGCTGACCATTACACCAACAGTAATAGAAAAGGTTCATTCCCAAACTGTGTCCAGAAAGTTGGAAGCTAAATGTCTTGGTATTCAGAAGCTTTAAGATTGTCCCTCACTGAAAGTAAGGGTATTAGACCAAACCCACTTTAAGCAGGTGTGTGATTTACCTGTCCAGTATTTCAATGGCCTGATAAGCCACTAAAGGGTCAAGCTGCAGCTCCTCACACATCACAACTGCATGTTCTGCAACAGTTGACAGACCATAACAAAGTATTTGGAGATCATTTTTGTTTAATTACAGGAAATTGCCTGAACAATAGATACTGGGCTAGTGCTAGGCTCAAGAAGTATGCTAGCGTGGTAAAAGGATGAGTTTTAAACTTCACCTACCCACAACTCTTCTATTTTTAAAATACCCACAGAGAGCTGAGACATTCTCCAAATTGCTTTTGTTTTTGTTGTTCAGGAAAGTGAGAAAATCTGATAATATTTCAGTCGAGGCCTCACCAAACCTCAGGCCACCTTGACCTTTCACTGAAAATGATGCCATTCTGGGCTTTAGGCGGGAGCTTATAAATAATTCTAAAAAAAAAACAGCTGTTGTCTACAATGCGCGAAATGTGAAGAAATTAGGTTTTTGTGGCGTTTGGACCTCTCTGTCGATAAATCAGAGGGTTTAAAATCAAATATAACACTAGGGAGCGCCCTCGCCACCCTGCTGCTCGAAACAACCGCCAGCTACGCATGCGCGGTACGACCTCAGACCGGGTGTGTTCCAAATCAAGCCCCATTATGTACTATTCTAGCGCACACTTTGGAAACAGCTGGGTTTTTGTTTGTTTGTTTATTTGGTTGTTTTGTTTGTTTGCTTTAACATTTTATTTTATGGACTCAGGCATACAACATTCACAGACACAGTGTGAATTGTAAGAAAATAAATCTGCACTCTAGTGCATACTGAAAGACAAGAAAGATACAAAATGATTTTATTGTTATTATTATTGTTGTTAATAATAATAATAATAATAATAATAATAATAATAATAATAATAATAATAGTAATGATATTTTTTGTTTAATTGTGTCCTAGTGTAGAAATTACCCTGTGGGTAGTACATTTGAACCCACTTAAGAAAAATATGATTAAATACATGCATACATACATACACAATGCTAACAGTTTTTCATGGTTTAGCCCCTTATTTCCAGTGTAGAGCAGTCTTAATGTTTCAGTTTGGGGAAGAACCTTTTCTATTCCAGCATGACTGAGTCCCAGTGCACAAAGCAAGATCCATAAAGACATGGCTGGACGAGCTCTGTGTGGAAAAACTTGACTGGTCCTTGCAGAGCCCTGACCTCAACCCCATCCAACACTTTTGAAATGAACTTGTGAGCCAGGCCTTCTCATCCAACACGACTGCATAAATGCTCTACAGAATGACTGGGCACAAATTCCCACAGAAACTCTTGTGGAAAGTCTTCTAAAAAGAGTGGAAGTTGTTATAGAGGTGACCAACTCCATATTGAAATCGATGTTTTTGAATGCAATGTCATTAAAATCTCTGTGTAGGCGTCCCAATATTTTTGTCCACATAATGTATACAACCTCGCTATAACCTCCGCTTTTGAGGGCTCCTAGTGTATGAGTGCTGGATTTGGGACACAGCTGTTTGTGTAACCCTTGTTTCCTGGTTAAACACACACACCGCGCCTCCTGATCGGGACAGCATGGCGGAGAAGCAGGGAGAGTCTGGCCGGCCCGAGTATGCCCGGAGGATAGACCCTACCAAGGACAGCCTGAGCCGGGAGCAGCTGCAGTACATCCGGCAGGCCGAGCTGGCTCAGTGGAAGAAGAAGAGCCAGAAGCTCCGCGGCAGGAACATCATCACCGGCCTAGCCATCGGAGCCGTGGTTCTCGGGATCTGTATCCTCCACCTGCACCAAGGTGACCCGGTCCAGACCCAGACCCGTTCGGACCGCCCCAGCTCAGACATGGCAGCACTTATACCCGGGCGCAGGAGCAATTATACGTTCCACCCCGGGGAAGCTGGTCTATAGAGTTGCCCTTGTGATTAGAATGTCCCACCCTAAATGGTATATCAGGTACAATAAGGTGTCTGTAGGAGGCTTCTTACTCAAATAATCCACTTAAAATGTCCCAGTTTCACTCTGGTGCGCATGTGAAAGTGTCTATTCCACCTTAAATGACTCTGCAGTTACAGTCTGAAGCTGATTCAGCTACGAATTATCTTTATCGCTATAATATAGATCACCTGTAGTTTATATCTAACAAAGAGGCCGTCATTGGAGCATCTGGTGGTATGGTGGTTAGAGAAGGTTGTTGGTTCAAATCCTGGGACTGCCAGTGGTACCACTGAGGTACTTTTAATGTAAAGTGTCCATTTGGTACATGTGACCACAGCACAGCACACAGTATAAACAGCCTGAAACTGAAATTCTTTCTCTGCATTTAACCCATTCTAGTGAAGCAGTGGAACAGTGTTTGGGGACGGTATCTTGATTAAGGGTACCTAATTGGTGCCACTAGCAGTCCTGGAATTCGAACCCACAACTTTCTGATCACGGGGAACTCACACATTGCTCCCCTGCCACCCCTCGTCGGTGGCAGCCCACTGCTTCACTTGGTGAAAGGGTTAAATACAGAGAGAATTTCACGTTGTTCATACTGTGTCTGTAAGTGGTCACTTCTAATTAGGCCTGTTGGATTTCATAAAAAATATTAATGAATATGTAGATTTATAGGTAAATGTTAAATTCATATTGCTGTTTATGTATCGTAATGTTTTTATTGACCCATATGTAAGCCCGATGGTTTCTGCTCGTATCTGCCTTGACCGCCTCTCCACAGACGGATACACGTTTTATTCAGTGTCCCAGGAGCGGATCATGGACGAACTGGACGAAGAGGCGAAACTGGCTGCCAAGTTTCGAGTTCCCAAGACCGGAGCGAACTGAAGAACCGCTTGGGCTCTGGATAGGTTCTTCTTAATCACAAGAGTGGATGAAGTTGGAGGAGAACTCGATTCATCCAGCTTTTACCTCAAAGCCTCAATGATGCCACGCAGTCTGACAGCCAGTAGAGGGCGCCGTTGCTTCAAAAAGAACTCAGACTGAGGTGGCGAAGTTATACATGCAAAGAATTTACTAAAGGGGAATTCCACATTTATATATATATTCAGTTGCTGAGTCATGCAGAGTGGGTTT